>JAAXYW010000549.1:0-34665 GCA_036851895.1 Orthonychiurus folsomi | reverse complement strand
TCTGGTTATAATTCGGAGGAATTATGTAAAATTATAGCACCTTTGCCTCACTATCACACTGTACATTCCGACGTCGGATTCGTCCAAAAAGGATATGTCCAACGTTATGCATACATACAACAATTCAAATACATTTGAATAATTCCAAACTGTGTTTTAGTGTATCCATTGCTTCCTCGCATTCTCCTAACTCCAGTAAGCAGTCCCCAATTCTTCGAGCACAATAGTGTTCTTGTGTGGCTATTCCCGAAACGCTCAACCAGCTCGGCGTGTAAATTTCTGAACATCTTAAGAGCTTCAGCCAAGTTTCCCTGCTGTTGTGTCATATGCGCTATACAATATCTCGTCTCATTAACTGATTTACGATTCTCCGGATGATGTTTCTCTTTCAATTCAAGCGCCGAATTGAATACCTCAAGGGCTTCATCGTATTTTTCTATCTGTAGCAAACGCGCCGCTTTATTGTGAAGAGAAGGCAGCGTGTATTGGTAATACGGTCCAATATTAGGAGTCAGTGTAAAGAGCGATGATCTTGTCAAGGTTGGTGAGTTGTTCTGAATGATTTCCCAAATTGCCTTCGGCAACAGCCAAACTATTTAGAATCTCTAGTCAGTTGGTGAGATTCCCCCAGTTCATCTGCAGCTGTTTTGTGAATGACCTGACACTTCGTGACGTCTTCGTGTGCTTGTGTAAGCGCAGCAGAGCACCTACACTTAAATGTTGAACCAATGTACTGCTTGTTCGACTCTTGATAAATGCGGTACCCTTTGTATTTGGAAATAGTCCCTTCAAGTAATGGCAGAATGGTTTGGCGCATGCCGTGCAGTGCATCTTTGGTGTGCAAATCTACAGGATAAGCGTCGAATTGCTTCAACAGATCGGGCTCCCCAGCCCTTGCTCCCAAGCTATTTGGGCGTGGTTATTCACACATGATGCTGTGTAAGATGTTATTTTATCTGGCATCTCCTCTAAAATGTTGCCTAGTAAGTTGAGTATTGATTCAAGCGATTTAGTACTCTTCGCACGTGCGTACTATACAAGATTGAACAATGGCTAGACGAGCGAAATTTAAACCCAATGGAAATTGTTGCACCATGAAATCCTTAGCATTAACAAACGTAACAAAATCGCAGTGTTATTACGGGTATGAAGATAAAATTTTCATTAATCACTCCCCATAATTAGTTATTATAGGAACACCCGCCCTCTTCTAATATTTGGTACATCACCAATTTTATTACCCTTTGCCTTTTCTTCCCGGTGCTAAACTGCTCGAGAATTTTCATCAAAATTGCAATCTTACTTTTTTATACGCAGAACGCTTATCCAAAATTTATTTGAATACTGGGGTGTTACTTATTTTTAGGCGGCTCTTAAGGGAATTTTTAGGCGCTTTTACGGGAACGGCTCATCGGGGAAGGACCCGAAGATTTAACGCAATAACGCTAAGTTAGGGCAAATACTCTTAAATTTAAACATACACAGTCACCCTCACCTCGTCATCTCTAACCCTTCCAAGAAAGGGTCTCCAGACAAAAGTTCCAGTCTGCTCCTCATAAAGTAACAAAAATTAGTCACGTCACGTCATAAAGCTAAACAAACTGAATTGGAAAATAATGGTATAGGATCATTCATACGGCTGACGGCTTGGACTCGTAAAATAAAACCAGTCTTTGTCCATTCATGGTTTAGGCTTACAAAACTTAAAGAGACCCATCCCATCCAAGTGTATAGTTTTTAACATTACACGAAATGCATATACAAAAGTGCATTTGGGTAAGGGTCCCCTTCGTTTACTTAAAAGCTTTATGTAAATTTTGTACATATCTTCATCCACAAATTCTACAAATGCAGAATGCACTAACTGACTTCAATTTACCTGCAATCAATTGTTTAAATTCGTCAGGTCCAACTGGCAAAGGAACTGCTGAAAGACGAACGCACAGTAAAGCGAATAAATGAGTTGTACTTATTACACACCTATATATCCTATGCTTTAAGTAGTAAGATCCTCGGCTTTGTTAATACTCACATTAAATTGATCGCGATCGCGTGTTGATTGTAGTACAAAATACATCAATTAAACAAATTACTAAATTAGAAGCAGGAGCAATGGCCTGGGATAGTTCTAAAATTCATTGCAGTGGTGTACGTAGACGAAAATATGTTCTGTCATTTTATTACATCTCTGTTCTCCATGAACATGCACAATTACATCCGTCACAATTAGCTGACGGTATGACTTTGTGGCTCTGGCTTAAAGAAATGCATTCGTTTGACTCTACATTACCATGCCATAAGTTCATGTAATGCGTATTCAAAGTCAGCCAGGCATGCAAGCCGTGGCGTGGTAGAGACTGTACATTGCATTTCCCAGGATAAGAAAGATCAAAGGTGACATTTAGGATGAATCATACATCCAGAGACCAAGAACTGATATGAATTAAAACTGGTCAACAAAGCACACAGATAAAGATAAGGCACACATTATTCGTCCCTCCAAATGCATGAATATTTTTAGTGATTTGGTTGGTGGTTGTTGTCGTCTTCGTGTCGCCGTTACGGTTTCAATTTCCAGACTTGTCTAGTCATGTTCAATGCAAAATGGTGCAAGTTGAAACAAATAAATACACATGGTAATCTCTCTCGATCTTAATCGAGTGTGTGAGTGCATGCATACTGCATTTATTCATATGAACATGTAATTTTGACTTTCACATTACGCAAACTTACGTGCGTCAAATCCAGTCATTAGTTTTTTAAGTGACTCATCTTTTTCCAATATCGTCGCCCTTTATAAATAAACTTTTTATTTTTTTTTACTATTTTCCTCATTGTCCCGTCCGCAAACATTTGCCCCTGGTACGTAACGTGGCGTTGTCTTTCATTAATAAATTTAACTTGGCAATTTAGGTAGGGCTAGAAATAATTAATTGTATGAACTGAGTTTTTCTTGAAAAATGGATGCTTTGACAAAAGAAGTGAAGAACATTGGAGTCATTTTACCCCAAAAGTGGTTTGCATTGTGTGGGTCAACAAAGTTCAAACTGACACGTCAGTATCTTATCTACATAAGGTCACCGGAGGAGCGAGTGATCCAAGTTGGCTCGAATAAATGTAAAGCCAAACCCAAATACAGAGAATTCTAATATCTTTATCACTTAGCACACATTAGATTTAACATTCTTTCTAATGTACACCGTGTCGTTGTCATTTTTATATACAAGTGTTTCCTCAAAATGTGTATAGAATGTATTCAGTGGAAAGGAACATTGTTTGATCATTTGAAAATTTTTACTCCATGTATTTTTTGGGGACATAATGATAATGTCTTAGACTCTATTTCTTGTCTGTATGTTGTCTGATAAGGTTTTTCTCTTTATAATGCATTTACAACACAACAATCTCTAAGTCTCTACTACTGGCTCATGATGTTACGCATCCAGGTTTAAATATGAATTTTCCGTTGCATTTTGGGAGAGTGAGTCTTTTAACAGACAGGCATTTTTATTAGTACTTTTTCGCAATAAATTGGTTTAAAGGACACCTTTATTTTAACAGTATGCGTTGCCATTAAATAGTGCGTCAAAAATCCAAGCCGCGCGGCGCGACGCGACGACCTGAGGCTAGACAACAAGGAGATGACCCAAGCTCAAAAACAATAACCCTGTCTCGGTCAACTCAAATCCTGGAAATAGTAACTCAGCCCGTATGTATAGTAAATCCATGTTCAAAATCGTAACCCGGTTATAAAAAGGATGGCTTTAGTCAAATTCAATGCTTCTGATCTTGCCGATTACTTTTCCGATAGTGCTAACTAAATTACTGATAATCTTTAGATTCGAATTTAATTTCTTGATAATAAAACTTCGAACGAAAGAATTAGTGCGCCTTTGACAAATACATTTCTTCTTGCTGAATCCTATGAGTATTTAATAGTAACCCGTGCTCAAATAGTAACCCAGTCTCACGCTCTCACGTAGGCAAATTTAATTAGTAGTCCGGGTTAGTACTCGATCATTTGTAATAATAGTTTTATTTTACATTGAAAATACTAGTGTCTGACTGCCTCAATCTGATTGAGTTCTTATTCTGCAGACTAGACTCCGCGAATTAAATAATTCCAGGAAGTATATGTGCGCCAATCTGAATGGAAATGGAATGGCTGATAATAAGTTTTGAAGGAAATAAAACAAAATAGGCTGCGTCATAAGCAGGTTCGATTGTGGTTTTCTGGTTCTTGGTACAACAAAATTAACAAACTACCCAATAATTTTTTTCTCAAATTTGTGCAGGTCTTTGCTTGTATACTGTTATAGCTTTTTGCATGAAATACACATACAATACATCTTCCTAATGCGCAAAATTTTGCAGCTGCCTTTTATAATGTGCTCTACTCTGATTAATTAACTTCACAAAAGTTTGATTTGGACCCCATATCGCATATCGTTTGAAACATGAATGCATGAGAATGTGTCATTTCCTCGCCTCGCCTCAAATCTTGCAATGCAAATGCAATCCAAGGCTAGACCTCTGAAATAACGAAAATCAAACGAAATTGAACGTCCAACGGATGTCCTATGCTCGTAGTACATGCTGTATGTAACCTTTTACCAAGTTGTGAAGACTCGCTTTGGGAGAACTATGAGGGGACGTCTAGGACAATAAGGCATTAAGTCAAATTAGATAGATAGATAATACCTTTTTGGTCAAATTCATCAGCACAGTGGAACGAACGGACACAATGTTATATTGCACACGAAATGTGTAGTGTAGTATGACTACACAATATCCTTTGGCTTTGGAATGATAGCCTCCACAGTTACACGCAATGCAAACCCAGGGTATGAATAGCAGGTTACATTTGATACTTTAGTACTTTAGAGGTAATACATTTAAGTAATAGTTCGATGTTTCCACGAATGCTTTAATTCTAGTTCAGCGCTAAAGTTCAAATCGATGCTGTTTGAAAAGAAGTTGCACAGGACAACGCAACGCGTCTAAACTCTTTGGTACCAGAATTTCCGTTAAAAAACTGTTATTCTTTTAAACATCCTGGTCAAAAATGAAAACTGAGTTATTTTAAGCAATTTTGGCATGCGTCAGCTTCACCCTCGCTAACTAAGATTAAATTTAAATTTGAAACCTTGGTACATTGCACAAGTCACAAGTTTAAATTCTGAAAACAAATAAAATCTGGTTGTATTTTAATGCTATCAAAGTGCGCAAAAAATACATTTGCCTTTGCGCATGAGCGTTGGTTTTTTCACGTTAACGACCAAAACTCCCCCCATGCACAGGTCCAGGTCATGATGCATTCCTGCTGCCTGAGCTCGGCGTCGCCGTCCCTTCTTCCGTCCAGTATCCTCCCAACCGTCGTCCCGTCAACACCATCAAACATTCGGTACTTGTCCTACTATACTTTACGTTTTTACAACGTTCAACAACTGTACCAGTCACTGACCGTGTCGTGCCTTCCCATAATCCAGTTTTTTTAGTTTAGTCCAAATACACAGTAATAATGAGGGCCATTGAAGAAAACCGCGCAAGAAACATCGTCGTCACCGAATGGGTGGGTTTGATTTGATTCGTAATTTTATTCCATTTAAAGTATACAGCTCCCGTCACCGACCGTCAGTGCTTTTTGTAGTGAGGCAAATGTGGGATTTTAGAGTTCTTTTTTTCGCGTTTTGGTGCTTCTAGTACATACTTTTTTAGTTGAAATTTTCTTGACCATTCGCCGGTTGGAATAAGGTGGAAAAAGTAACATCCTTCAGTCAGTTTATCCAATCAGCAGCCAAGGCTTGCTGAGAACACTCGCGTTCTTAGAATTTCAGAAAATGTGGTAATTTTTAATTTGTAAAACGACACGCAGGTTCTACTCACCCTTGCAACTTTATTTCTGGTCATTGTTGGGATTTCCTACTCCGAGGACATTAAGGCCATTTTCGCAGATGACCAAGCGGAAGCGGCTACCTACTTGAAAGCCGCTCTGATCATCATTATCGGTAAGGTCTCGGCAAATCTTGGGTGTTATGTTGTGATGTGAAGCATAAGCTGTATAGCTGCATTTAAATTGTGTTAACCACCATAAGGAATCTTGTGTATGTGTTGACCGCCATGAGGCATTTAAAACTTTCTTGTATTGAGCGCCACTGTAGGGAATTTTTAATACAAATTTTTCAAAATCAAAATTGGAACTCGCTTAGCACGGGAAAGAAGTTTTGAGTGGAGTGCTTTTAGCAATCAGCCCTTCAATTATTGTAAAAGCGTGTACTTTGATTTTGCAGTGTATGTTGTGCTGAGTGTCATATTGACTGCAATTTTGACCAACGGAGTTCACGGGGTAAGAAAATTAAATTTGTCTGAAGTTATCAACATTTGAGGTTGAATTGAAAATTCAAAATGTGAAATGTTCAAACATTAATTTGGTTTCCATTTTTGTTTGTCCTAGGCACATCCATGCTCTTGCAAAACTTGGTACATCATCAATATTATTTCCGCCGTCCTTGGTGTCATTGGACTCGCTGGAAGCATTATTTCGCTGGACTTTGTGGGAGTTCTCATCAAACTTTTGGCCTTGGCTTACCGTGTTTACGCAATCAAGATCATTATGGCGTACACAGCAACTTTGACTTCCAGCGCGGGTGTGATCTACGAACAGTGTGTTCCTGCTCCATCGGCGAGTGTTGGTGTCGACCCACCTGCTTACTACGAGATCAAGAAAGGGAATGCCAACATGGCCTGAGGAGGCATCCGGTTCAAATCTCAAGTGCTTACTGCTTGTTAAGAACTTACTTTCTGCTATATACAAAACCTAAGTTATATCAAAATACTGTTTCTGTCTTCTTGTTGAAATTCTTATAATTTCAGTGTCTTCATTAAATACTTCAAAATTTATGTTGTAGGCAACACGTAAGTTTTATGAATCTCTTTGTTAAATAAAATCTGGCTCAAAAGTTGTCAAGATAACTTCTGTAATTTGATATGATTTATTTACCTCCGCTGACGAATATATAAGTTGTAGGCGTCAGTCTGACAGCAAATTTGAAATATTGCAGGTATATATAATGATATATATATATATATATATATGCTGATATAGATATATGATGAGGTTATTTGAAAGTTTAGAAAAGTTGGGTATTCACTTGCTAATTTAAAAAAAACCGTACTTCACTTCATTTAGCCGAAAAGGGCATTTTAGGATTTCTCAGTTTCAACGCAATCAAGATTTTCAAGATCAAGATTATCATTGACTAGCGCGTACCGCGTACGTCTGCTTCGCAATCACAGCCGACTTGCTATAAATTAAGTTAAACAAAACCGTGCCGCCCATGCAGCACAAAAACTTTTAGAAACCGACATTTTAACGCTTGTGAGACAACCTGATATCGTTTTTACAACGTATAAATCACGTTACATACGTCAATATTCGGTCAAATTCGCGTGTCAATGTCCGCTTAAAATAACGATAAAAATTTACCCCAAATATTGACGTATAAATCAGACATATATTTGTGTTAAATATGTTAACGTTAAGATGTTTCCATATATTTTACGTTTAAATGACGTTTAAATATTGCCGAAACCAGATATTAATCTAATTTTAACGTTCCAAGGTTTTTTTGTGCTACATGGGCGCATTATGATTACAGCGATTTTTGTTACCTGCGAACACTGTCGTCGTTGCGTCGTATCCGTATCGAATCACAGACTGTATTCTTTAAGTGAATGTCATAATGTGGCATTCTGTTGTGTCATGTTTTTAGAACCCCAATTTTTATTTTTTTTTTCTATTTGAACTCAATTGTGTATGTAAATCCTGAGAAATAAATTGCGTTGAAGCTATGCAGCCATGCAGGTTGTGCTGTGGTAGGGACCGGGGGAAATGGAGACGATTTGCACAACGAAATACAAAATGTGCTCCCGCTTTTCCTTCTCAATTCTCAAGATTAAATTCAATTTAAAATTTAAACCACACACACGAGGACGAGACTATTCTGGTTTGAATATTCAATTGAAACTAAATAAAGATTTTCGTTGAAATCTAATTCTAAAGATATAGCATGCAACAAAGCTAACCTAATTCGCGAATATTTTTTATTTATTCTACTGATACAAGTGCTGCGCTACACTACACGGGACGGGGTCATCAGGAAGAGGGGAAGTAGAAAGAACTTATCACATTATTTATACTACCTGAAGGTAATAGGGTTGATTATAGGTAGGTTCGATCTCGTAAGCTTAGCACACGTTTATTAAGCAATTAGAGTATAAACAAGATTCAAACGATTTACATATTCACTTCCCGTAGAAGAGACATGGATCCGGACATCCCAGAAGAGAATCCTGCAATAGCTCAGGATTCGCAACATAAAACTGATGAGTCGATCTGGACGAACACCACCTACAGGTACAATCAAAAGTCTTTTCTTCTGAAGTCAGCAAAAAAGATCATTTTTTATCCGAGGGACTATTCCAAAATTCTCATGCAGGTAATATGATGTAGAAACCTTGGATTTAGATTCAAAAATGAAAATGTTAGCCTTAAAAATACCTTTATTTTATGTTTAGCTCGGGTATGAACCCAAGGCACCGGTACCATCAGTAACACTTTTAAGGCGACCATGTTTGCTGCTTCCGAATATTTTGACATATAGTGAGTCCGACATTATTTTCAGTTCAGGCATTCAACTTTTAAACGATTCTAATGTTCCTGATATATCTCGGAATACCAATCAATAGGCACAATGAAAGTGAACTGAATCCTTTAGAGCGGCCGTTATGCTAAAAGCTAAATAGGTATTGTAAAGAGTATACACCTTTGTTGTTGGCAGCGTTTTGTTTTTGGTCAGATTCGCTTGAAACTTTCCGGTTATAGACCAATCAGCTGTATACATGTTGCTAGCAAGTCAATTTGACAATACAATTGGCACTATAATTTTTCAATTTGCATATTGTAAAAAGACTTGCAAAATCTTGTGTCTTTATTTATTTATTCAGCTTACTACAACATCCCATTGTTGGGTAATTACATTGTGAATTCAATAATACAACAGTAATACTGGACCAAATATACAAATTACACACGCGCACAATTTGAAGTCATATAATTGGTCACAGCTTTCTTAAATTTGTTAATTGAACAATTCAAGTCAAAGTCTAAATTATTCCACAACTTTGCACCATTGTTGGATTAAGCATCTCATCCCAGCTTAAGAAGTTAGAGGATGAGCATAAACTGTCTGCGCTTAAGCTTAATTGTTTAAAATGTCTAAACTTACAGTGAAATACATCAAAGAAGTCGATGGCTGGACGGGATGTTATCGTGGAATGGTTCCATATCTACTAAGACATGCAGTTTCTACACTCGTCTGTAGCACCACTTGTGAACTGCTCAACAAGTACTGGGTACTGAAAATAGCACCAAAGACTGCTCTTGTTGGTGGTGGGGGAGATCCTGCAGATGCAGAGTATGACCAACACCAACAACAATGCAACGAAGAACGCGAAATTCAAGAAGACTTTATTACGTATATTAAGGCTATAGTCAAAGACTGGTGTTGTCTCATAGCAGGGATTGTTGTCAGTTACCCTCTGAGAGTGATTGCCATTCAAACAATGGCGGAATTTGTAGGACGCGAAAAAATACTGTAAGCCGTTTATATTAAATACCGTTTCCGTATTGTTGTAATAAAATGAGTGTATGATTAACAGACGAAAAGGCATTGTGGCTGCAGCCGCCTATATTTACAAGGAGGGAGGAATCCTGGCTTTTTACAGTGGAATCATTCCAAAAATTATCGGGGGAACTGTTCATATGTTTACCCTTGGATGCTTGTCGCACTTCCTTAGGACTACGGTGGTGACCAACAAGGAAGGAAGAAATTGTATTATGCAGGTAATCAATGTAAGCACACAATACGCAAAAATCGTATCACGTATTTATTTTCATCAATCATGACTGACATATTCAGTGTTTGGTTGGAATTTGCATTGCAGAATGCCCAGAAAATAAAATTTATCTCAGGACTTAGAGCGCAGTAGGTAGGGTGAAACCAAATGTACAACTGGATAACCCCTGGTATTAATGAACCAACACGGACATTAGCACTTCAATGCAAAGATTTAATTTGGATAAAATTGAGGATATTAATATGTAGCGACAGTGAAGAAGATTTTGTGTGAGTGTGCTGATGTGCACGTGCACTCGCACTGTATTAAAATTAACCCCCTTAAAGCATCCTCTTCTTGTATATTCTGATTTTGGAAAACAACACAATGCCCAAATCAGAGATCGGCGCCTTCACGAAGGCTGATGGCATATCATGTTTCAGTTTCAGTTTAGTTTTATTAAAATGTCAACTAGATTAAATGTCATGACCTCATGAGGGCTGCAAAATCATGTAAGGGCGAGGGCCGTGTGCACGCAAACCAAGTGAGGGGATGAGGGCACGAGGGCTGAGGGCAAATCAAATGCCAAATCGGCATGTATGGCCAAGACCATTACCATTATTTAAATTTTTCCTTTTTTTCATCCAAGCTCTAAGGAACGCATTTAAGTTAATACGATGATGAATTTATTTGTGAATATTCTAATTTGGAATTTTTGTCGTGTGCATATTTCAGATCCTTTTTGGGGTAATAATTTCCCCATTTCAAGTTGTTTCTCTCACAATGGCAGTCAACGGGTCCGGGTGAGCACGTAGCACCAATTAAGGTTAATTCGGCCAAGTTTAGTTTTGCTAGGTTCCTTGCAATTGAACAATTCAAGGCAAATGCCAGAAATCCAGTATATCTTGCATTGTTATTACCGATGTCATGTTAAAATTGTAATATTTTACCGAATACGCATTTTTATTTTCAGGCTGGCTTTAGGAAGGGAGCCATTTATGCCAAATTACCGCAATTGGCTGGAATGTTGGTCTCACTTAGCAGGTCTCAATCAATTACGAAGAGGATCGAGTCTTTTTATTCGCCATTACACAGGCCCTACGCACGCATTTAGTAATGGTATGCGAGTAGCTTATGGGGTTCACTTTGGCCCAGATTATTCAACTTCCTCAGCCATTGCATAATTGTATTCTTTAAAAGAAATAAGTAAACATGTTTCGAAACTCAACGCAATTGGCATATTTTGACATTACTAAGTAAAATTACTGCAGTCATATGCTCTAAGTTTGGACATGAAGTCAAGCAATAATTTTTATTATTATTTAGTGGCGTTCGTTCGCGTTACGTATTTATTTGATGCACTTTATATTGTGCATGATTTGAGAATTTGTAGGGCTTTTATTGTTCATAGGATGACAGATGAGCAGACATAAAATCAAACGTACATAAAAGCAATGCATTTACACTGGTGTGCAACTGAGAAGCCGTAGAACTTTGATCGTGCCATTGAATAACACTATTTGTTATTAAATACTAAATTAACTGCTTTGAATGTGGCAATCCTCACAATGCCCGTTGCGGTTTCATACTTGTTATTCGTAGCCGTCGTAATCAAAGATCTGGAAATAAAGATTAACATGATGCAAACTGCTACCGTAAATGACCTAATAGAACCCCATGCCCAAAAGAACCCCCTGCCCTAATAGAACACCCGTCTGTGGATGGATTCTGGGAATAGAACCCCCTGCCCTAATAGAGCCCCCTGCCCTAATAGAGCCCCCTGCCATAATAGAGCCCCCTGCCATAATAGAACACCCTTCCCATAGAACCTCCTGCCCATAGAACCTCCTGCCCATAGAACCATAGAATATTTTCGTTTCTCGAGTGAGGATGAACTAGACGATAACGGACTCCCTGATGTCTGACTCCGACAACTAAAGTTAGCTTTCATTTATTATTTTAACTTGATTTGTTTTATATTAAATAAAACTCAGTATTGGACAATGCACACACTACTAGCTTCCAATTATTTATTAGAACTCCATGCTCTAATAGAACCCCCTGTCCTAATACAACCCCCTCCTACAAGTGTCGATTTTAAATAGAATCCCGGGGGTTATAATAGATCATTTACGGTATATACAAAGCCCAAGTTATATCAAAAACTAGCTTCTCGTTGAGATTCTTTATAATTTCAATATCTCCGTTAAATACTTCAACATTTCAGTTCACTTGTAGGGAACACGAACGTGTTTTGAATCTTTGCTAAATGAAACCTGGCTCAAAAGTTATCAAGTTCCACTTCTGTGATTTGATATGGTTTATTTATCTCGGAATCTCGGCTGATGATGAGTATAATAAGTTGCCGTCGTCGTCAGCCTCACAGCAAATTTGAAATATTGCAGCTATATATACAATGATAGGTATGATGATATAGATACCTTGATACCCATGATGTTTTTTGGTGAAAATTAGGAAATTTTGGGTATCCATTCCAGTTGCAAATTTTTTAAATATAGAACGATGCACCTAATTCACTTCATTTAACCGAAAGGACATTTAGAATTTCTTAGTTTAAGATGTAGTTCAAACACGGGCTTAGATTTGGAAGTTAAACTAAAAAAGTAATTGACTCTACAAAAGTAGAAAAAAGTACTAATACTGTTACCAATTTCCTTCGTGGCTACTGCAATTTCTGATTACAAATAACTGCGCTGCAACTAACCTTCGTTCTTAATGTTTTTAACTTTTGACAATCCATCTCTATCACTGATCCACTGCGGACTGTGCGGACATAAACCCGCGTCGCGTCCAGAAACTAGGAACACGTGTACACGCTTTGTGTGAAAATCTTACAACTAGAAAAATGTTAGTAAATCCGACAAAAACCGGTCTCTTCTGATGATAAGATGTCGGGCATGCTGTTGTTGCTTCACTTTTTGCTTTGAGTGAGTGGAACGGAAGTAAGTAACAAATAATCCAATAATTTAATTCCTTTATCTCAAATCGGTAAATTTTATGTGTTCCTGTCTATATTGTTTTGTATGTGGCTACAGCTGCATCTCTTTCTATTCAGTCTTGCTACATCTTTACAAAGCACTTTGTTTTGATTCACACAGACTTAACTTCGGTCTCGGCTCCATGGCGCCGTCTTCATCTTCAGGGGCCATACCTTCCCCCAGAATCCTCCGCAGGATATCGGATCTTCCAGTCATCATCAAACCTCAGACCAAGTGCCTTGCAAAAATGAGGTCCGCCGAAGAAAATCGCGCTCGTACCATTGTCGTCGTGGAATGGGTAAGAAGAATTTGCTTTGTTGTAATTTCCATTCGTAGCTGTCAGTGGAAATTTAATTAAGGGTGTTAATAGCAGGAAGAGTACGCGAAAGGCAATTGTTGTTTGTGGTTTTAAAATTTTGTAATCGCAATAATTTTTGAATTTGAGGAAAATTAGGCAAATGCTCTGTGTGATAGAGTTTTCTCATATTTTAAAGACTTTTGTAATTATATGTAGTTATCTTTGAGTTACATTTGGCCATTCATTGCGTCGGTTATTACTAAGTTGAAGTTTTAATGGATAATTATTGGCACGACTTCTTTTTTTCATTCCCAATCGTCGTAACTGCGAAGGCTGTCTTAGGTTGGAAGTAAATTTGAATTTGTTAATCACAGGTTCTACTTGCACTTTGGACTTTACTGATGGTCATTGTGATGATTTATTGTGTCGAAGATCTTAAGGAACGTTTCACAGGTGGCGAGCTGAATGCCGCTTGGTTGGGCTTAATTGGTAAGTAGAAACTCTAAAAAATTGTTTTGCATCCAATTACATTTTAAACGGATATTTTGAAGTAGAAGAGTAGTGCAGTGTTTGTTCATGCTGTATTTAATTTTGCCAAAACTTTGTTTGTGTTTAACTTTGCAGTGTTAGCTTTGTTTGGTGCGATACTGAACGGAATTCTTACCAACGGAGTTCGCGATGTAAGACAACAAAAGTATTCAAATTATTAACTGATGAGGAAATTAATATTTAATCAGAAATTAATTAATTTTCTATTTCTGTTTATCCTAGGGGCACCCATGCTCTTGCAGAACTTGGTACATCATCACTATCATTCTTGCCGTTCTTTGGGTTTACTGGCTAGTTCTATCTATCGCGGCGGGGGACATTTTCGGATTCATTTTCTGGCTTTTAGCCTTGGCTTACCGTATCTACGCAATCAAGATTATCATGGATTACACGACAAGTTTGACTTCGAGCTCGGGTTCAGTCAACAAGCAGCAGCAGCGTGGACCTGTCACCCCGACGGCTGGTGCTCGTGACCCACCTGTTAAATACGAGACCAAGAAAGGCAATGTCAATGTCAACATGGTCTGAGAACTTTGTCGGATTTTCCAGTTGAGGTCAAGTTCTCAAAAAACCTTCTATTATTCACAAATGCTAAATCATATCTAAAGTTATAATCGTCTTTGGAATGCGGTTTTCGTTTATGATTTCGTTTCCTTCATTAATTATTGCTTCAAAGTTCTTATTGTTGTTTCCTTTTTGCTAATAAACCTTGCCAGTAGTTATCAAGTTGCGACGTGACGCCCTATAGCGGACCATAATATTCAAGCGGCATTTATTTGTTTCAGTCAGTAGGTAAGTTGGAGACAGTTGCCTTAGCAAAATCTTTACTACAGTAGTAACATTGTCACTGAAGTAAATTGGCAATGATATCTTAGCTTGGTGAAACATAACTTCGGGGTAACGTGTATTTGGCAGCCGAAAAGTACTTTGGAATTTTTTAGTTTACCTAGTTTCATAAAGTTCAAACACGTGTTTTACTTTGAAATTAAATAGTTTTTGATTGTGTCACGACGCAAGCACACCAGAAGCAAAGCATTAGCATTTTTGGCAAAGTAGGCAAAGTTTCACATCATCCTCGCATTCTTAATTCCTTCCGTGCAAGTATCAAATTTTCCGTGCCGCACACTGCACACACTGCACACAAACAGTTTTCAAATTATGGTATACCAATAAAACGAAGACCTTCGCCCTTGTGGCTTTTTAGTTTTTGATCTTCCGTCACTGACCTTAGTGTGTCCTAAACCAAATCCCGTCGGATTCGCGTTGACACATAGCGGAATTTAATTGTTGTTCGTATGGTACCTTAAATCGAATACCTAATCCAAAGAAGGCGTAAAATCTGGCAAATGCTGATAGATTACGTTTTAAATCTTACGGAGAAATATTAAACTAAAATAAAACCGTGTGGTCGCATCTGGCAAGACAAGGTGTTAATTGCTGGCGCAAGATGCTCAAATCGTCAAATTCTACTAGGGCCTGAGAGAGGCAAAACTTTAAGTTTAATTAAATAGACGCCCGGGCGGGGCCTAATTGGTCGGGTCGGGTGGCTAAAGTCTAAATATTATGAATATATCGTGTTACAACCTAAGGACAAGTCAGTAACTTTTCAAATTGCTGATTCAAACATGAGATATGGTTGTGCAAATAACCGATTAATACGCCATTCTTATAATGTTGCGCAGTATATTATGTGTTGCAAAAACTTGATGACTTCGTATATGAGCCATAGAACATGAAAACTTTTTTTACCGGCGCGGCGCGCCCTACGCACCGTCCAGTATCTTCCCGGCGCTCATCTCGTTAATATCAAATTCTTCACTTTCAACTTTACCAGTTTAGTCCACCTACAATAAATTACAAAATGAGGTCCATCGAAGAAAAGCGTGCTCGCGGCATCGTCGCCTTGGAATGGGTAAAAATTTGATTCGTTGTTTCTCATTTGGCTTCATCAGTGGATGTTGGTGCTAGTTGCATGATCAGCTAATAATCGGCTTCGGCAATCGATCTCAGCTGTTTTTGAATGCAACCAGCAATTGGCGTTAATTCTTGTAGACGTATATAATGCTCCCAGCAGTTTTTAACTGAATTTTTATGCTTTTATAGTACTTGATTGGGTTGATTTATTGACCATTCATCGACTCAGTCCGAATAAACAGTGACAGTCATTCAATTTTTCTTTCAATATTCAAATGTGAAGGGAAGTCGCAGGGTGTCGGGTTATTGGCGCGACTTATTTTTCTCATTGTCTATACTAAACTGCACTGTGAAGATGTCAGTAGTGGCTGGAACCTCGCGTTCTTGATATTTCCAGGGGGCTTAGTAATAAATTTTAACTTATTAAACAGGTCCTCATCACCCTTGCCAGTTTATTAATAGCCACTGCGGGGATTTACTACCTTGAAGATATTAAGAAAATATTCTCCGGTGACGATGAGATTGCGACCATCAAGCTGAAAGCCTATTGTATCATAATTGTTGGTAAGCATAACATTTCAAAAGCTAGTTTAAACTAAGCTAATGTGGTCTGTTCTGAAGCAAAGCAGTCCTTTTATTATCATGCAATTCATCATTAACAGTTTGTGATTTAATTTTCCAGCGGCAGTTGTGGTCAATGTGTTACTAACTTTGGTGTTGACCAACGGAGTTCACGGGGTAAAACAAATAAAACTATTATTACCTGTTAACTCTATAATTTGTAATCCTACAATTAAAAATAATGTTTTCTGTTTATTTCAGAGACATACATGCTCTTGCAAAACTTGGTACATCTTTCATATTATTGCCGCCCTCCTTGGTGTCATTGGGCTCGTTCAAACCATCATGGAGCTTAACCTTGTCGGATCTTTAATCAGACTGTTTGTCTTGATTTACCGTGTCTGCGCAATCAAGTTCATCATGGCTTATTCGGCATCTTTGACTTCCAACAGCCCGGAGTTGGTCAACGAACAGCGTGGACATGCCCCATCATCTGGTGCTCGTGTTAAGAGTAAGAGAGGAAACCTCAACGTGGTCTGAGAAGAGAACTAATGTCAAAGTTTCCAGTTCAAAACTTTAGTAATTCTTAAAAACTCTCTGCTATTCACAAATGTTAAGTTTTATCAAAAGTTAATGTAATCTTTCTGAAATACAGTTTAGAGCTTTGGAGCTTTCTGATAATTTTTTTTTAAATTTCAATCTCTTCTCTAAACACTTCAAAATTTCTATTGTGAGTGCGTAAATTTGTGGTGGAAATCTCTTGGCAAAATAAAACTGGCTCAATCAGAAGTTATCGAATTATGTGATACGGCTGTCAAGTACGATTTTATTAACCGGTAGAGTAGAGTGACCTTGAATTTGTCTAAAAATGAAAATAGCACCTTCACTACAGTTGTGTATGTTATGCAAAATTCGGTTTTATTAAACGCGTTTACAGCACTAGCCTTAGTGGTAAAGTACTTGTAGCTACTTACTGACTTATTCATTGCGATACTACCTGACCATATAATATCGCTTATATCGCTGGACAACTTCCATTCTACGTTCTCGGCTAGCAATTTTAGGATGGACTCCTCGTTTATCGTGTGATTTGGGTTAGATTCGGATTTAAAACTTTAAAGCGTCTACCTCGGGTTCTGGTTGGTCTATTTCATTGGTCAACACAAGCTTTTGTCCTTCACTAAATAAACAACAGCACATACTCACATCGAGCTGTAAAGCCCGTTACATAAATAGCAATTAAAAATATGCGAAATGTGAATCCCGTGGATATAATTTAATTTGCTAAACCAATACATTCATTCATAGAATCATTGCGCAATAAAACGCGATTAAATTCAAAAAGCTATAACAATTAATCGAGCTGTTCTAGTTCTGTGCATGTTTGCTTCTCGTAATTACCTAAGCAATCTGATATATCGTCGTAGTCTATGTGAGCAATTTGAAGGCTGGGTTCTGCTTCTTCCATTATTTGCGTCATAACCTATACATAATTTATTTGGTTATGTTTAGTTATAGGACCCTTTTGCTGTTCATATGTAATGTAATTCCTCGTGCACAATACATTATGCTATTGCCATTCGCATTTTCTGACCCAGCATTAATTTGCAATTCCGAGCGCTCCTTTCCTGCTTCTTTTGTACATTTATTGGGGAACCCTATCATATTATGCTGTTGCCATTTGCGAATTCTATCCACTTCCTATTTTCTAACTTAGCGTTTATTTGTAGTTCGGAGCCGGAGAGTTTGCTTCCAATATGCCTTTAGTAAGGTTCAGTAAGTACGTTACACTTATTTACACATTTTGCCAAAATTTCAACATAAATTTACGATCACAAGTCCTTGTTATTTACAAAATCTTGAAAACAATGAAAATGACAAAATTAGTATTCTCCGGCACTCAGCAAACGCAAGAAAGTGTTGTTAAACTAATTGAGTACAAAATGTCAATGTTTATTAGAGTAGGCAAACTTATCCTCGCCATTCATTTGGATCGCCGACCACTGGAAGGAATATATGCGAAACTAGTTTATGCCGCTCATTTTTGTGCAGTTTTTATTGTGACCACTGGAACCGTTTTTCAAATTTTATCGACTATAATGGATATCTATTTCGGAAAACTAAGAGCACTAAGTCCAACTGGAATCTATCGTATTTTAATCGGACTTTTGATTACAACGTCAAGTATTTTTCAGGTGAACTTAACTACGCAATCTGTCGGAATAGGTCAATTGTGGAATTCTGTGATGACGCACTACGGAACTACTCCAAAACAGTTTCGGAGACACTTAAAGTCCACCGATAAATTGTGTGACTTCATTCTAAATATTTTTCTTACGAGTTCGGTTGCACTTCAACTGATGATTACATCCGTGTACTTAATCAGCTGCGAGTATCATATTTTTGCTGGAGTACTTCCCGTTTGCCAAGAAAATAGCAATACGCATCCGTCTGTTCATCTGGTGTTCCTCTTTGTCTGTATTCAGTTATTTTTTATGTCTCATTGTTTTATTTGTGCTCTTGTAACGGCTGGAATGCAGGTGGCGTGCATTTATTTGGGTCTGGTTTGCTTCGAAGTGATCAGGTATCCCGAATTACTTATATATGCTATAGCAGTCCTAGTGTAGATAGGAGAGATGACCCGAGTCACGCGATAATTCGCCATTTTTCACTGCCTTCCCTTCCCATTATCAATATCAACGCTGTTAAACTCAGAGATGAAATTACAAGCCAACGCCAACAATTGATTTTTCTTGGTTATCTGTTACGAGAACAATGATATGCTATGCTACCCCTTCCATTTCGCCAGTATCAATACCCTAATTGGGAGGCTCAAGAAATGTTCACAACACAACCTGCAGATAACAATGAGACGTATATCACTTTTGCCATTTGCCATACATGCATCTTACCCATTTTCCATGGAGACATAATTCGCAGGTCAAAGGAAAGATTAAGTAGTGTGCCGTTGACCTGTGCCCACCAATGCTGACCTCCTGAATATTTTAAGCTGACCAAGCTTCGAAATAGGTTTTGATAGTTTTGAAAGATAACACATACACCCACATACTTCGACTTTATAATATGTGTATAATGACAATATATAATCTTACAAAATATACATTGCGGAGACAAACGTATTTGACTTTAGTCTAGTGTTATAGTAATGGGTTTGGTGATTTCAGGAAACTGACGACCCAATTCCGGCGTGTGAAACTTTGCACTTATGCTGAAGAAAGAAGGTTATGTTGGAATAATAATTATCGTTCACTTGCAATAATAATAGCACACCATTTTGATTCCTTTGGTGGCCTAGTGGTCCCGGCCTTTTTTCTTGCGGCTTGTACTATTCTTGTGGCTGGAAATGTTATTGTGCTGCACCCAGAAGCGCCACTATTTATTAAAGCTGCTGCATTGCTTGCGAATCTAACATGTCTAGTTTTTCTTGTGTTCGGCGTCAAGGAAATTTCAACCTTCCCCAGGATATCCTCGCACTTAATTGCAGCAAGGCGATGCCGAATTTATACAAATTTCTACCAATCACGATTCTTGAGAAGTTGTAGAATTCTCATGGTGCAGGGAGGAACGCTATTTCATCTATCCAGTGCTACTCTTCCTGTAATGCTCGGCATTGTGGTTAGCTACACTATTACTATTTTGCTGTTAATCTGATGCAACATGCATCATTGCATCAGGCAAAATAAAAAAAATTTGAACCTCATAATAATATATTTCATATCTCAATAAAGAAAAATTTAAAACCACATAAATCATAATACTTTTCATATTTCGTATGTATATTTCTACATAAATTGGACTCCACTTTGGATACGCAATCAACTAGCATAATGCATGGCATGAATGCGCTGTTATAACTTTCCAATTTTTAATGCTCCAGCAACTCCAGCTCCGAATCCAAACCTGTCCCAAGTTAATCAATAAATTTTGAGTACATACCTTTATCTTCATGCAAATACTATACATGTTTATCTCAAACTACGGGGTTGTTACGACCCACGATTCTAAATTTTAAATGGCATTGTTTACTCTTCGGAAATTCGCTGTCTCTTAACAAAATTCGCCATGTAATGTAAACCTTAAATGAAACAATGAATAAATTATTGCACTAAACCCTAGAAAGCACATGTAATGTAAATTATATATTTTGCTTGCTGAGCGCGAGCGCGGTGCGGTGGTGGTGCTGTGCTGTACTGTACGACACACATGTATAACATACAGTACAAGCATGTATAACATTTTTGCATAGTATTTTGTTTTGTCAGAGTTGGGTGATTAATGACATTGGGATTAGGGATTGGGATTAACTAAAACTTGGGATTGGGATTAATTTGAAAATTTATACAGGCCGGATTAAGGATTAGGGAATACTTTTTGAAATTCACGAGATTAAGGATTGGGGATTATTAATCCCTAATCTAGATTATTAATCCATAATCTGGATTATTAATCCACCAATCCCTAGTCCAGATTATTGCAACTCTGCTCTGCAGCCAATTTCTTCTAGTCCCAACTCCCAAGTCGGGATTGATTAGGGATCGGGGATTGGTTGATCCCATATATTCAGTCGGATTAGGGATTAATTTTTAAAATTCACGGGATTAAGGATTGGAGATTAGGGTAGGGATTATTAATCCCTAATCTGGATTATTAATCCATCAATCCCTAATCCGGATTATCCCAACTCTGTGTTTTGTTCTTGTTCTTACAAAAAAAAGAGAAATTATAGTTATAAATGTGACTGATAAAATGTCACATCTCCGTGTGGTCTTCTGGCCATAATTATAAGGAATGACTTTCCATTCTACATACTGTCTGTGTACAAAAAATTAAGCACAGGAGCAGATAAACTATACGTATTGCATCGGTATTAATGTCATTTCATTAGGCATGCATTGATACATTAGCACTAGCACTATTAGCAGGGACGGAAAATTTCAATGCCTAAGAATTCCAACAGCCATTCCAAATCGGCATTACAGTTTCTGCTTCATCCGCCGAAGATCTATCGTCACACCAAAATTATACACGTTAAAACCAATGCCCACTGGGCATTGTTAAAACGGAACACATAATATTTCAGTTAACTGTCTGCAGTGTAGAATCTGCACCAAAATCAAATGCAGAACTGCACTCTATGCACTCCTGACAAACAGTTTTCCGTGCTGCATTGCATGCATGCGTCATTCATATGCCTGTAAATTTCTACCCGGATTTCGTCATGCCTTTCCATGCATGCAAAAAACTACAGCAAACCACAACGCACACAGTGAAGTTAGAGTTCAATCAATTCACATCACATCACACACGACAAAGTAGCATCCTTCTAAATACGACGTTCACAATTTAAGTTAAATTCCTTTCATTTACATACATCCGACTTTTGAAATGGATCAATATTGCTTTTCTAACACAATCGAATCCTCCGATTCTGTGTTTAATCCTATCAACGAATTTAACCCTGGTGGCGGAGGAGGAGGCGGAGGCCAAGGTCAAACTGAATTAATCCCGCGGGCAACTACGACGTCTGCTATGGATTGGGACGAGTCAGGGGAACTGGCAGGAAATAGTGGTGGTGAATTGAATGATTGGTGACTAACCGGTGGTGACCTAACTGACCTGACCCAACGGACGGAAAACTTGGAATTGGATTCAAAGGATGACGGGAATGGCAATGCGACGTCAGTGGTGGCTGCAGTGAATGGTAAGAATAAGAATTTGTGTTATAGTGATTAAACGCGTTAATTCTTCGCAACTAAGAATTTTTATGCCCTATTCTAATGTGTATGTGTCCTTGACATGGACAAATTTCAAAATCCAGGAACGGAAACAACAGGAGGTACTGCTGTTACGGCTGAGAATGGGGATGCGCCGATGGAGATGGAACCGAAAAAGGAACAAGTCAACATTGTTTTTATTGGACATGTCGGTGAGTTTGAAAGTTATTAAATTAATTGAAAATTACAGCCTATGAATATTTTACCCGATTTTGAATTTTCAGATGCCGGGAAATCAACAATCGGCGGACAAATACTATACTTGACGGGTCAGGTGGACCAACGTACAATTGAAAGACAGCGTGAAGCTGCTGGAGGTTGGCGTTTTAATTGGTCCCTGGATACAAATCAGGAGGAACGAGAAAGAGGGAAAACAGTGGAAACTGGACGAGGTAATTTTGAAACTGAAAAGAAACATTATACCATACTGGATGCGCCTGGGCACAAACTGCATGTCCGGAACATGATCAGTGGTGCGGCGCAAGCGGATTTGGCTGTTCTGGTAAGCAGGTTTATAGCAACTGCTAATTTTAATTGATGGGCGAATTGACGGTAAATAATGTAAATATAAATGAATATTTAATGTCTTTTAGGTCATATCTGCACGGTTGGACGAATTTGAAACAGGATTTGAGAGAGGAGGACAAACTCGTGAACATGCAATGCTAGTTCGATCAACGGGCGTGAAATCTCTAATTGTTTTGATAAACAAAATGGATGATCCGACCGTGAACTGGAGCGAGGACAGATTCAGTGAATGCAGGCGGAAGTTAATACCGTATTTAAAAAGATTGGGGTTTGATCCTGCCAAGGATTTGTATTTCATGCCGTGCTCTGGCCTGACCGGTGCCGGTTTGCTGGATCCTGTCGATGAAAATATTTGTGGATGGTACAAGTGAGTTGAACATAAACAGCGGATTTTTCTTATTCTATATGTTACCGACTATTTTAATTATGACATTCTCAGAGATCTACCATTCATCCCGTTTCTTGACTCGCTGCCGTCTTTAAATCGGAATTCCAACGGTCCATTTATCTTGCCGATTGCTGATAAATACAAAGACATGGGTGTAATTATCATGGGAAAAATCGAGTCCGGGCAGGCTATAGCAGGACAACAACTTATAATGATGCCAAATCAAACTTTGGTTACTGTTCACAAGTTGAAAGCTGATGACAAACAGGTGACAAGTGCTGGGATCGGAGAGAATGTTTCTATTAAACTAAAAGGTAGGAGCCGTAGGACGCAAGGTTTACAACTTGTTTTATGATTTTTAATTACACGAACTTATTTTCAGGAATCGAAGGAAACGGAGTGACTCGTGGGTTTGTTTTGTGTGAACTCGCAAATCCTTGTGGAATTGGCAAGGTTTTTGATGCCAAGGTAAGTACCATAGCGAATAGCAGCAGAGCAGCACAGTGGCATTGCATTATTGTGCAAAAATGCATTCTGATTTCTGATCGTGATCAATTATAACTTTGTGATTTTGTCAGGTTTCGATTCTCGAGCACAAAAGCATTATTTGTTCTGGATTCGCGGCAGTTATACACATTCACTGTGCCGTGGAGGAGATTTTGGTCAAGGTAATTGCATTACGCGGTATCATTTTGCGACTTTATTGTTTTACTTTTAAGCAATTTTGATTTTGAAACTAAACCTAAATGTATTACAGGCCTTAATCTGCCTGGTTGACAAACAAACTGGAGCAAAATTCAGCCCACGGCCCCGTTTCGTTAAGCCAGGTCAAATGGCGATTATAAGATTCGAATGTGCTGGTATCATTTGTATGGAAACATTTCAACAATTTCCACAAATGGGAAGATTTACGCTGAGGAGCGAAGGTGAGGTAGCAACATAGCAGATAGCAGCAGAACATTGCGAGTCGCTTGCACTGTGAATACATGGATTTTGAATGTTAAGTATTAATATTAAATATTTTTGAAACAGACAAAACAATTGCTGCTGGTAAAATCCTAAAAATCATCAATTAAAATCGGATTACACTGTTTTTCTGGGCTTCATCTTTGCGAGAAAGTCGCCATCCCTTAATTCAGTCTAGCTGTTGTGTATCTTGTTAATGTGGAAATACTTTGAACTTCATTTAAAGTCGAAATGTTCATTTCAAAATGCAATTCGACTACGAATACAGCACTACTTTGTTAAATTTTAAAGACTACATTGTAATTGTAACATTTTCATTCTGCCCGATGTTATTAAAGTTCGTATTACTTTACTGCAACTTATTTATTTTCATTTAATTTTCCACAATCGACCTTGGTACTGTTTAAAGCACGAATCTAGTTAATTTTCATTTGAGCCATGTGGGCGCCTGTGATTCTGGCCTCTCGTTCGTATGTGTATGTATGTATGTATTTTGAGAGCCAAGAAAGGGAGGAGGATAAAGTACCCACAAGCTTCCAGACTTGCCGTCTAGACCTTGGCCCCTCGTAAAGGGGCATGTTGAGCAAGTCAAGTTGAACGACGTCTGACTCTGACCTGGAGCGAAATTTGAGTACGACGAAATGAAAATTCGTCAAACTGCATTTGTTGCGTGTGGATTCTACTTGGACTTGACTTGTTGACATTCAAGTTTCTTATCAATTAAAAGTGTATGGTTATTACGTCTAAAAGTCTGTCCTTTCCGTGATACGCCTGTTGTGCATCGAAATTGAAATGTGTTTGTCAAAACACTCAGACGGGTGTTAGATTGGAAGAGTGGAAATTGCTCACACCGCGGAGGGCGAGGGGACAGTTGACCCAGTTAGTGACATGATTAAAAATTGACAGCTCAATACAAATAATAAAATGTCATCAGGTATGTACAGGAATACACAACCCATGCATTAGAAAATTTCATTTTTGCCATGCATCCAACCCAGCCAATGGATGGCCTACAGTAGTGAGCGTAATTGTTAATTATAATTTAATTTTTTTGTTGCGTTGTATGTTGCAGTGGCAGTGGGGCTTCGATCCAAAAAGACCACTACTGGCCAGGTGCACTGCTTACTATGCAACGACGAAATGAAGGAGCACTCACCCCTTGAGCAAATCCTTTGTGAATGTCTGTGCCGATTGTTTTCTCTGGAGATCATAAAAAGTGTCTCCTTTGCCATTCAAGATTTCTGCTCTGTCTGCAATGGTAAAATTCGACACATTCACGGATTGTACCGAGAACTGGAGAGATTGGAAACGGAAATCGGGATGAATTGCTCACAATTCATTGCATCTATTAAGAGTCAGGGTTTGGATTTGGATGACGGAAGTGTGGTTGATGCAAAGCGATGTCTTCTTACGGATATTATCCAGGGTAAGTAATCTGAAGCAAATTATAAAATGATGATATAAAACACGCGCGAATTAAGTTTGAAGTTACATTATTAACTCTAGTATTTCGAATTTCCACAGGAAATAATTGCAAGTTTCATGCTGGAAGTCAACCAATTGTTTCTGAAGCTTTTTCATTAATTGAGCCAAAAGAAGAAGTCCTGGATCTGGATTTTCTGGACGTTCCTGACGGTCTCGAGGAATCAGATGCATGTTCAAATGCAAATGTGGCAGATGACGCTCTTGAGCCTGGTCCAACTTTGGCTTCAGATAGCGACCCATTGGCGACAGGGTCGGCTAAGATAAACTTATCGAAATTTTTAAAACCAATTAGAAGGAGCATGAGGCTCACCAGACGCGTAAATTATAGCAATAATAGGCAAGTTAAACTCGTCATTAGCGAAATTATTAGTACTAGTTATTATTAGTATAGCGGTAAACTGGTTAATTGCTACACGCCAGCCACTGGCCAGTTCACTATGTACTATACTCCCGTTTTAGTTCACATTCTTCTGATAGTTGAGAAAGTCTGCTTATTCAGAAGAGGGATTTAATATATAAATTTGCAATTGCGTTATTCATCCAAAACGAAACCAATTTCTAATAAATTTTATTAATTAATGCCTATTCCTTTTCTCAGTCAACCACCACAAGAAAAGAATCCAAATAGTCAGCATGAAGATGTGGACGCCGATCCCGATTTTGAAGTTGAAATGTCAGCTAATGACAGCGGCAGCGATGATGAGTACATTGCGGAGCCCTCAAGTACCAAACGATCGAAAACATCTTCCAAACCCTCAGAACCAAAACCTCGAATTCCCTGTCTTCACTGTTCAAGAGAATTCAGGTATCGTAAAGAATTAGTGCATCATTTGGAATGTCATCTGCCGGACGCAGAGAGGAGTCACGTGTGTTCGACCTGTGGCAAGGGATTTCCCAAAGCATCAATGCTCTTTGGACACCAACAAACTCACCGCAAGAAGTTTAAGCAGCATGGAAGCAAGAAACGGAGACCAAAGATAAAGATGCCAGAAAAACGCATGAATTGTCCTGAACCTGGTTGTGGCTTCAAATGCAAATATATAAACGAACTACGGGCACATGTTGCAAACCTGCACAACAAGTCTGAGCATATTGAAACGTTAAACTGGTTGCCACAAAAGCCAAAGCGTCGACCCAGTGCAATAATTGAGTGCAAGGAGTGTGGGAAGAACTTCCGATCAGCATATTTTAAAAGTCATGTGCAAACCCACAAGCCCGATAATGAGCGGAAACACCAATGCTCCATTTGTGGGAAGGGGTTTTCAACGGCCTCCAAATTGGGTAGGCATGCATTAAAACATCACGGAGAAGAATCTGGATCTGCCTTTTCAAAAATTTTGTGCAGTGTTTGTGGAAAGTCAGTCATAAATATTAAAGCTCACATGTGGACACATGGGGCGATGTCAGGATTTCCCTGCTCACTTTGTCCAAAATCATTCAGGTATAAGAAAGAGCTAGAAACACATGAACTAAAGCATTCAGGTAAATTACAATTTTTTTTAAGAAATAAGTGATACGGCTCGGCGCTTCTTTTAAACTAGTACACCACATTTAGTCGGTAGGCCATTAATCCGAGTTTCTTTATTGCAGGTGTCAGACCTTACTCATGTGACTTATGCCCAAAGGCATTCCATTCGCAGTACGTAATGAATTCACATCGCCGCAGCATACATGTCGAAGAAAAAAAATTCCTATGTGCTGTCTGTGGCAAAGCTTTTCGGAACAATGGGAATTACTTGAATCATCAACGTGTTCACATGGAAAAGGAAAAACCGCACAAGTGTAATTTTTGTGGGAAATCGTTTCATTTGATGGACGAACTGATAGAGCACAAGAATGAGATTCATCCTGATGGAGCTGGAGCCAAGAGAAATGATCGTGAGTCTTTTGCTAAAGAAGTTGTACACTATTACGAAAATATGAGTGGATTGGACAAATTGGCCTGTGCAAAACATTTCGCCGCTCAAGGTAAATCCAAATCAACTATCTACCGCATACTTTCAAGGTATACTAAGTGGGGGACCGCTGAATACCGCAAAATCCCTGGTCGTCCTACAGTCATATCCGCCCCGGACAACGTTGCTCTGGTGAAAGCGGTTTATTCCAACCCCAATACGTCGATTCGTGCAGCGGCAAAGATATTGGGAATGAAACCATCCACTGTGCACGAAATTATACGTAAAGCTACCAGGGCTGATGAGGAACACACAGAAATAGTCACCGAGACCGACCGACAGGCAGTCGAAATGTTCCGAGCCTCCGAGAAGCGGACCCGGAGGCCTCCGAGTTTTTTTTCGCCAAGAGGGGGGGGGGGGGGGGTAGCGGCCTCCGAAATTTTTTTCCCCAAAAAATCCCGGCTTCCAAAAATTAACCAAAACAGTAACCTAGTTTTATTAATAAGACGGTTTTAAATCGTTTTGTAAAGTTCAAAATTTTATTCAGTTAAATGCTGAAAACTGTCACCTTTCCAAGTCTTCCGAAAACTAGAGGGGGGGTTTGGGGGGCATTTGCTGGGTTAATCTCCAAATTATTTCGGAGGTCCCCAAATTTTTACTCCTCCAATTCTCCGAAAAAAACGTATAATTTTTTTCGGAGGCCTAATGGAGAAGGGGCATAAATTATTTCGGAAATCTCCAAATTTTTACTCCTCCAATTCTCCGAAAAAGACGTATAATTTTTTTCGGAGGCCTAATGGAGAGGGGGCATAAATTATTTCGGAAATCTCCAAATTTTTGCTTCTCCAATTCTCTAAAAAATCATAATTTTTTTTCTCGGAGGCCTTCGGCCTCCGAGAAAAGTGGGGGCGGGGTAAAATTTTCTCCGATTTTTTTCGGAGGCCTTCGGCCTCCGAGTAGCGCCGCTACCTTGCTACGGAACATTTCGACTGCCTGCCGACCGACACATGCGAAAGACTAAGAGCAAAGAGTGATTAAGCCTCGACCGTTTACAATGCATTTTGAAGATGGATTGAAGAGATTACTAAAATCCCTGAAGAAAGACTCCAGAAGATTCTTCAGTTTGTGTCAGAAGATTCCGTCATCTCAATAGTATTTAAAAAAAGTGTTTTGAAGAAACGTTCACTTTATTGCACTTTATCCAGATACATCACGAAATTGAATGTTTTGTTTTATACTTTTACATACATGCGTGCCGCGTGCGTATTATTAAAGATTTCATTTAATACTTCGGTTCTATTTTTCTGCTCCAGCTCCGAACTTTTTTTGTAGGGCATAGATGGATTCACAAAATCATAATCTAGCCTATATAATTTCATTTTTCATTGAAATCCTGCGCGATTTTGTAATTTTTTCTCTCAAAAAATACTACTCTTCTGGGTGGTTGGGTGGATGAGCAATTGAGCAAGTCAAGTTCAACGATGGCTACGACTGACTACGAGCGGAATTTGAATTTCGTGAGATGAAAATTCCCCAAACTGCAAGATTTCTACTTTCTCAAGTTTCACATTAAAGCAGTTACATTTTGTAAATAACCCAAATATTCAAACATCGTCGGTCTTAGACCAGTTTAAGATGACACGTGTGTTTATTCAACTATTTTAATACGGGTGGGAGAGAATAAAACCAGGCCGCATTCAGGACCGTTGACCTGTCAGTCTGGTCATTGACCGTTTGACCTAGTTTCAAGATTAATTTTGACGTGACGATTTAATAGAAACGAAACAGCAGCATAGCTTCAGGTATGTGAACGATCACTTTGGTTTATTTTGTATTCGCATTGAAACTTGCCGAAATTAAGCAATTGAACTTAGTAAATTAAATTTAGCGCATGCATTATAGTTATCTAGTTATGAAATGTAAATGTAACCTGCCTGTAGACCTTGGATTTAACACTGTTGATTGTTGCAGTTCTCCATTAAGCTGAAATAAAAAATGGAAGATCACAGTATGTCAAATTTTGAGGAAGTTGAGGGGAAAAGCGGTGACAATACATCCATCTGGTATTATTTCCTGCGTGACAGAAACAAGCAATCTGCCATGTGCAAATTATGCTCGAAAATTCTGAAGACGGGTGGCGGTTCAACATCAACTCTACACAATCACCATAGAATGGTTCATAAGAAATATGTTGAAGGACAAAAAAGAACTTCTTCAAATACTCCAAGTGTGTCAGGTATTTCTACAATTCTATAGGGTGGACAGAAATTACATGGAAGTTTACGTTAACACTTTTACTTGTTAACAATAAGAGTTGTGTTTTTATATTACAGAAGACGTATTTGGATCTACGGAGGAACCATTTGACCCGAGGCACTGTTTATTATGCAACGATGCAATGGAAGAGCATTCACCTCTTGATCAAATCCTTTGTGAATGTCTGTGCCGATTGTTTTCTCTGGACATGATGAACAGCTTCTCCTTTGCTGCTCAACATTTCTGTTCACACTGTAGTGGTAAAATCCGCCACATTCACGGTTTGTATCGAGAGCTGGAAACATTGGAAGCAGAGATCGGGATGCATTGCTCACAATTCGTTGAATCCATTAAGAATCAGGATTCCGGCTATGGAGGCAAGGAAAAGATAACTGTCGATGATGGAAGGCGGCGTCTGCTTGCTGATATTATTCAAGGTAGTTAAAATATGTTGTAAAATATTAAATAAAAATAAAATATTGTTTAGCTCATAACCGCAATTACTTTATTGGAATTTCAAATTTCCACAGAAAATGGTTCCAAGTCCCAAACTGGAAGTCAAGCATCTTTCTCTGAGACAGAACACGAAATGTTTTCCTTAATCCAGCCAAAAGTGGAATGTTTTGACATGGAAGTTCCCGACGATTTCGAAGAATCGGAAATATACTCAAACTTTGCGGATGACATCGTCGAGCCAAATCAGTCTTCGAACTCTGATTTTTCTTTGGCCAATGATTCGATAGAGACTGAGTTAGATCCTACTGAGTGCTTGGAGCCAGTTAGACGAAGCACGAGACGCACTCGAAAGGTTAATTACAACAATTACAGGTAAGCTTAATGCATTGTTAGGAAAATTATTGATTTTGTCTAAATCTGTATCCTGTAGCTGGTCGGTATTATTAAATTTCATATTGAAAATTAGCTTGCAAGACGAAGAGGATTCCAATGACGACACCGTAGAATTTGAAAAGGATGATTATTCTTCTGGGAGGAGGCATTCTAGAAAAAAGGAATCGCTCCTTGAAGTAAAGCACCACAAAGAATCCCCAAGGAAACGGTCATCTCTGGACCGACATTTGAATACTAGTAAACATTTAAATGAAAGAAAAAGCAGTGTGGGGTCTACTTCCATTGGTGAAGATAGGTAGGCTTCCGAGCATATAAATGTATTAGCCCTATTTATAACTCTGTATTGTTTCTTACTGCGCTTGTCTCTCATTCACCTAATTGTCAAAATGGAAAAATTGGGCTGCCCAGTTTCCACGAAGTTGAGGGGAAAAGCGACGACCAAACATCCATTTGGCACTATTTCCTGCGAGGCAAAAAGGGACGGTTTGTCATGTGTAAATTAAAGAAGTGTTCGAAAATTCTGAAGACGTTTGATGGTTCAACATCAACTATGCACAATCATCTTAGAAGGGTCCACAACAAGAAGTTGACCAAGCGTGTTGACAAGGCAAAGAAGTTGACTTGCCCAAGTCGTGAACAAAGCAAAAGCATTGACTGCCCAGAACCAGGCTGCAATTTAAAATTCCAAAGCCCCGGCGGAATGAAGAGCCATGTTAGAAATTATCACAGCAATTCTGAACATGCTGGAACATTGAACTGGCTGAGTCGGAAACGACATCCGAATGCTATTGCTAAGTGCAAGGAGTGTGGAAAGATTTGCAAATCAAATAGTGATTTAAAATATCATGCGGAAGTTCACTTACCTCACCATGAGCGAAGCTTTCAATGTCCAATTTGTGGGAGGGGATTCCCAAAGGCGTCTGGGCGGGATATGCATACAACGACTCACGAAGGAGAGGAAGCTGCATCTGCGCTGGCAAAGACCCTGTGCACTGTTTGTGGAGCTTCCGTCATAAACATTGTAGTTCACATGCGGACACACAAGCAGGCACCAGAATATCACTGCTCAGTATGCGATAAACCATGCAAATCTAAAAAAGTGCTACAATATCATGACCTAATACACTCAGGTAAATTATAAACTTTAAAGGATTGTATGACATGTTAAGTTTGAGCCAAATCTTAGGCCTGATTAGTTTTTAAATTTAGTTGCAGTAGATTTTTAGCAGCCATATTTTAAAGGAAAATACTCAATAGATCAATAAGGGGACTATTAATTTCATTTGTCGCTTTACTTTATTGCAGGTGTCAAACCTTTCCAGTGTGACAAATGCCCATTGACATTCCGTTCCGTCAGTACAATGAAAAGACATAGCACAATTCATGACGATGAAAAGAAATTCCTCTGTGCATTCTGTGGCAAAGCTTTTCGACTGAAACAGAATTACTTGGAACATCAACACGTTCACACGAAGGAATTGCCGCACAGGTGTAATTATTGCGGGAGGCGTTTTCATTTAATGGATGAGCTGATACATCACAGGAATGAGGCACATGATGGTGCAGTTACATCTACTAAGAGCAAGCAAATAGAATATCCAATTCCAACCACCGAGCTACGACGCCAACCAACCCCCTAAACAGCACTTTTGTAATATGATCTAAGACGAATTTAGGATCTAGGACACATTTGTATTTTTTAATATTTGGGATTTTGGGACGCATAAAAAAATTAGTGCAGCTTTAAATAGTCATGTGTATGCGCAGGAATTATTACTAACTCAAGAAGAACACGATTTGCTATATTTGCACTTGTTCTCAAGTATCATTACATTTTTGCGTCTATTTAGCAGAAGCAGATTTTCTCGCGCTAAAATTGGTCCATGAAGAACCCCATATTTTCCATGGGTATTCGAAATTCTAAGCTGTCAACCTTCGAAATATGTTCAGCGTTTCCAGATGGTGCGGTGCGATACAGAACTATTCGACTTTAGTTTATATGTATGAAGTGATTTTTTACTCAAAAAATATTTCCAAATAATAAATCCCATGCAATGACATTTTAACATAGATTCACGGTTGACGGTAGCCGGCAAACACCGTCAATGGCATGGGAGGCGGGAATTCATTGTTTTGAATGAAATGTATGTGTGAATTCAAGATATTAGTGGCTCCGTTTGCAGCGCGCTGTGAAGTAGTCGGCCAAACATCTGTGCAAACTAGGATTTAAGTAAGTTTTAAATGTGACGAATGTAATGTGGCGTGTGATTATGCAAGCAAGTGATTAGCCATTTATTAATAGACACTTTATTCGTATTCTCAGGTTTTTATCCCCATCATCTGCCGAGTAAGTGCACAGCAGCGCAGCCGACAATTGCATAATAAGATAAAAGTACGTCTTAAATTTGTATAATTATTCTGTAATAAATCGTAATAGTGTTATAAATTAATTTATACTTGTACAAGCACATTTCTATTTACTTTCAGACAATGTCGTCAACCCTTCAGTCCATCAAGTACAAGAGAGGAGATTTCCGCGTCCTTGACCAGCTCCTAATTCCACATGAACTCCAATATGTAGCAATTCAGAGTGTCCAGGATGGGGTCAGGGCCATTAAGACAATGCAGGTACGAGGGGCACCCTTGATTGTTTTATACTTATACAAGCACATTTCCATTTACTTTCAGACAATGTCTTCAACCCTTCAGTCCATCAAATACAAGAGAGGAGATTTCCTCGTCCTTGACCAGCTCCTAATTCCACATGAACTCCAATATGTAGCAATTCAGAGTGTCCAGGATGGGGTCAGGGCCATTAAGACAATGCAGGTACGAGGGGCACCCTTGATTGCCGTTGTTGGATGCCTCAGCATTGCCGTGGAGTTGGTAAACAACAAAATATCAAATATCTCTCAATTCCTGGAGGACTCCGTTGCTGCCTTGATTGCTGCCAGGCCAACCGCTGTTAATATGAAGACGGAGGGTGTCCGGCTCTTAGAGTTTTCTAAAGTTCTTCTCCATTACGAGGGGCACCCTTGATTGCCGTTGTTGAATGCCTCAGCATTGCCGTGGAGTTGGAAAACAACAAAATATCAAATATCATTCTTGGAGGACTCCGTTGCTGCCTTGATTGCTGCCAGGCCAACCGCTGTTAACATGAAGACGGAGGGGGTCCGACTCTTGGAGTTTTCTAAGGTTGTTCTCCAAGAAGATTTGTCCTCAGAGGAGTATCGCGGCAGGTATAAAGCAACATAATAGGGTAATTCCATAAGTACGTACGTTAACCTCTGACTGCCTTTTAGGGTCATCCAGTACATTGAGAATCTCATGGAATTGGACATTTCCACGAACAAATCCATTGGTGACCACGGGCGCCATGCGATTGTAAAGTCATCTAAGAATCTCCCACCGATTAACATCCTCACCCACTGCAACACGGGGTCACTAGCCACTTGTGGGTATGGAACTGCTCTTGGTGTCATCCGGTCACTATACGAGCATGGAGAGTTGGGTGAGCTGGTGTATGACTTGTATTGTTGTAGTGATGTCGGCCTTTGACCTGCTCGATTTGAAATTTAAAAAATATAGCTGGAAAATAATTTGGGAAACTTTTGAAGAATTGAACTTTTGGAAAACGTGTGGATATATTTTATAAATTGAAATGCTGGATTTCTTTTGCAAAATTAGAAGAAATGTTGAGGAAGTTCTAAAATTTAAGAGTTTTTTTCTGAAAAAGAATGAAAATTGGAAATTGTTTGGACAAAATCGAATAAGAAATTACGATGATTGCTGAAGTGAAGACATTTCTTCGTTGTTTACATTCATCTTTGACCCGTTTATTGCAATAATTTTGTTTTAGGCCACACCTACATCACTGAGACCCGCCCCTATGTTAGTGGATAAGAATTATTAGGTTAAAAGTGAGTAATTCTGTATCACGTGTAATCTGGATGTTCCATATTATTGTATGTGTGTCATGTACATATTTTGGCTTAAAACGACGCATAACATGAATCATGGCCCAAAGTACAATTCAAGGGTCGATTTCTAGAATGTACTATTGACTTTACTTTGGGTATATAATAAACAACTCGCAAGGGTCGGCCCCTGCACTCTTTCACTAACTCAAAAACCCAAAAGCTGTACGTGTTATTTATTCCATCCGACAACTCCGAGTAATCAGTAGTTTTCCACAACATGGTAGCAGAGCGTGGTTCGACCACACAATAATTTTTGTTGAAATTCAACTTTAAAAGTTTTCAAAATTATTGAGCAAGCCTTTCTA
>JAAXYW010000548.1:0-34683 GCA_036851895.1 Orthonychiurus folsomi | reverse complement strand
ATTTTTTAAAAAAAAGCATAATTTTGAAATTACGGGTTAAATGGTGAACCTGAATTGTTAAATCAGGTGAACTGCTCAACACACACGAGGTCATAACAATCTGTTTTAATTATGTGCTTATTTTGTTACAACGTTTAAAATGCAAAGAACGCTTTGCTTTGACATTAAAGTGAGCTGCTCAACTACTGTCAAATACAAATTTCTACAGGCAAGAAGGTTCTGTAGGCGACAGAACCTTTAGTTTTTCCGAAAACACTCAAGAGTTATCTGTATGAAAGCGACCAGCTTAAAAATTTGTAAATTTCAATTGGTGCAACGTTGAAATTATTTACTAAATTTTATATCAAACATTTCTATTCTCATCAAGTCCATCCCACAAAATTTTCCTTTCTTTTCTGTTTAATAAAACCTCCTTTCTTAAACAAACAAGACAACCAGGCGCCAGATGATCACCTTCTTTACAAGTTTAGTAGGGCAAAGGTCCACATAAAATGATTGTCAGTGTCAAGTTCGACTCGTTCAATTTATTTACTTATGGAATTTACCCGTTTCTTCTTCGTGTTTCAGGCGATAGCAATGTTTACCTGACGTGGTGTAATATACCCCTGCTATTTACATCTCAGACAATCCCAAATCAAATAAAATACGCTTTCAGGGAAGTAGGTGAGTGAAAAGCTGATCCAATAACAACCTTTGCCCCAGGCATACGTGATGTGAGTATCATTTGTTCACTACAAAACTGGAACACTCGTTGTTAAAATGACCATTTCCAATTCGGAGTTTGGCGAAACTGTCTTCCGTCAAAATGGAGTTATTTTTAAATTTGGCCGTTTTTAGTAAGATATTTTAAGTGTTACTACCAACTTATTTTTAATTGGCCGAGCTTGATGTCAATTTGTATATACTGACAATTTTTAATTCAAAAATTGTAATTCTGTATTACTTTAAATATTCACAGGCATGCTCCTGTCTCCCAGTTTTGCCACATTCTTTCTGCCTGGCAAAGAGTACAATTATGACTATGTGGCTACCGTCACCGCCGGATCAAAGGACTACGTCAGCTTTGCCTCCTATTACAACATTACGGGCAAAGTTAAATTTCAACTTCCATCTGGAACTAACGTCCTCTTTGTCAAAATAGACGACATCAAATTTGGTGTTTACAATGGGGAGTATGACCAATCTTCACCGCCTGAAATTGTCTTACAAGCTTATCAACAATTAAATCCGCTCACAGAACCATTCCAAGTTATTCTGACAGATAATTTACAGGTAATACATACGTGTAAAAATCTTGTTTCAAATATTTCAGAACAAATTTTTCCGTACAGGTCAACAACGTAGTGTTGAGTCAAGACGTTCCAGAGTGGGTACGAAATATTCAGAGGGCGCTTATTTCAAGTATCCAAGCGGATGTCCAATCCATTGACAAGGACAAGAAAGTTAATTATTTTGTTAAGGAGGTAAATTTTATTTACACATTTATTCTCACTGCGCAGATTATTGACATATAGAAATTACAAGTATTAAAATCAACCGCATATTCAGAAAACACCCCTAGGTGAATGCCCAACAAATTACCAAGTTGTCCGATCTGGTGATAAGGACGAAGGGTTTGTGGTACGAAAATTTCGGGCGCATTCGGACTGTATTAATAAACCTGTTCGCGTGCGTCAGCCTGGTGTGTTTGTTCAGCATTGTCCGGACGCAACTACACGGGTAGATATTTATTTTTAAAAGGTTAGACTTACTTGTAATTAGAATATGTAATTTGTAGCCGAATTGTATATTGTTTCAGGATACGCTGAACTCAACATCATTTACAATCATAGAAATCGAGAATCGAAATTTTGTCCGAGTCCCGAAAAAAATTGTCACTGGATCGACTCTCGTCTCAAATATATTTAGTTCCAATGGACACGTGCAATACTCTTTTACGCTGTAAGTTGATCAATTTTATTTATTAGTATGGCCTTAAGCACGAAAATTTGTACTGTTCTTGTTATTGTCAAAGACAACTGCACGATATTTCGAGCTCCACTCGTACCCATAAAATGCATGTTTTTGTGTTTCGCAGTTGTAGCAATATTTTTAATTTATTTTTAGTTCAAATTTTTACTTCTATTTATTGTGAGTATTTTGATTTAAATTTTGATTTACATTTCAAACAGATCAACATTAACCTTGGACACTGTCACGGCCTCCTTCAAGAAGATCTCGAGCCCCTCAAACCCAAAACAGTATGAAGATCTGAGATACGTTTTTGAATCCGAGTATTCAGAGAACGACAACCTTAAAGTTCCGCAGCCGTATTTCTTTCATTACAAGAGAGCAGACACTGATGCAGACACATTACTACTTCTAAGAAACATTGTTTGAAAATAATAATGGTTTTGTTCTTTTTGGTTTGAAATGTGGCTTTATATTTGTACTTTTTGCTTAGCTCCATGAATATTTGCAACAATTGGCAGAATCTTTGGAGTCTGCAGAAATTTTCAATGATGTTTCACATTTTCACAAATCCAGCCCGTTTTCCGTCATTCCGATTGTTAGTTCAATGGACTATGAATCCCTGAAGTTGTCTTACAAGCAGATCAAAGAAGAGGCTGTTTCTGGCAAAAAAATTACTGAAAAGTAAGTACTCTATTTGACCCCACTTAAGTCTAAAATTTTAAAACCTAATTTTAGATTTAAAGATCTTAAAATCTAGATCTAAATTTCTTAGTAAATACCACTTATTTAAAACCCATTTTTTAATTTTCCAGGCAACTCTTTTTGGACGCCCTTGTGGTTTCAGGTACAGGCCCCGCTGCCCTTCTCATCAGAGACATTGTCCGGGACCTTTTGCCACTTCCAGAAGAAACCATTACAATTGCCTCGAATTATTAGTCCATTACCAAATTACATTCGAAATCCGACAGAATCTCTTCTGGTAGAGTTTGAGGTTTGCCATGAATTTATATTTCCAGAATTATATACATACAATTGTACAGTTCAGCTTTACACAAATGCTCTGAATAAGTAGGAGTTGGTAAAGCCCGGATTGCCAAAGCAAAACGGAAGACTAGTTGAATTTGCTTTTGCGTCATTAATCAACCGAGCTTGTGTAAAATCACTCTGCACCAAATCCGGTATTCTTGTGAAATACGTCAAATTTTTCTCCGACAAATACACGAGTAAGAAAACATCAAAATAAAATTATTTAGTCAGGGTTCGATTCTGTAATTGCCGCACATTTAAATTATTAAATGATATTATTTGAATTCTAAGGTGCAACTACGTTCGAAGAGAAGACCTGTAGCAGTTGCGGCCCTTCGTAACATTGGAATTGGTGGAGCTGTAGATAAACTGCTTTCCGTTGTCGTAAATGACAAAGAAGACCGAACTGTTCGGGTCGCCGCAATTCCTGGTCTTCGACCACTCCTCCAGAAAGGGTCCACCATTTACAAGGATCAAGTCCTTCCCATATTTTTTAATCGCTCAGAACATTGTGAATTGCGAAATACTGTCGTTTTGTTTTACCTCATGAATGATCCTGACCCAAGAATCGTCCACCAATTTGTGTTGTACATGTGGAAAGAGAAAAACGACCATGTCAAAAATTTCCTGTACACAACACTACAGGGAATGGCTGACAGCACGCGTCCATGTTTCGCACTCAAGTAATTAAATATTTCTGTAATTTTAAAAGTGTGTTGCTTTTAAATATGTCATGTTTTCAGGGGTTCATTTGCAAAAACCGCATTATCACTTTTTCCGCCTTGGACTGTGAACCGAGTTTACTCTGGAAACTACATTCGTGACTATTACGACAAAGAATACAATTTTGGTCATATGTATCATTTCATTGTTCATAAAAGCGGCCGAACAGCCCTTCCGACTTCATTGTACGTTTCTTTCAACGGACAACTGGCCGGTTACGGGACTTCTTATTTGGGGGTAAACTTTTTGAAAAATGTTATTGAAAGTTAAAAGTTTTTGTGGATAAGTTTTGCTTTCGACTTTTAGCTCTTCGTTCGACTGGAAGGTTTAGGCAAAGCACTAGCAGCCCGAATTATGTCCCTTACCACTGGTCAAATTAACTTTGACGAAATCAAAAGCGTTTTTGAGAAAATCGGAGTTGAAGAAAGGCAGGCCGAGCCCCTAAGGATCGAAATTGGAGTTTTATTACATAATCGGGTTATTATGTATCATTGTGCCGACGCAAAAACTGTTACAACAATCCCAACAAGTGAGTACTCTAAGCTTAGAGTAGAGATTTGATTTACAAATGGAATACAAATGCCTTACGACTGCAAATGCAAATTGTGTTTAAACGCTGTTTAACTTTAATTATTTATGCCTTCTTTAATGAAGCTATTTGACCAGTTTGAACTTGAAAAGCAAATCAGGATGTGTAAACCATTCTTTTATTGTTAATCAATCCTTCAAAATATTTCACTTCTATATATCTGGTTTCTTTCTCTGATTCAAGAGTTTTGATAGATTGTAAGAATATAAATTTTTACTTGTTATGTCAAATATTTTCTTTGTGTGTGTAACAAACAGTACTCAAGAAATTGACTGAATTACAAACCGGAACGAAGGAATTTGATCTAACCCGAATGCTCCTTGTGGGTGGAGTCACAGTTGAACACCCAACAGAGTTCGGTACACCGGTGAGTGTTGTAGGCGGAGGCACCGGCCTTGCCAATGTCCATTTCCACCGGACCGGGGCGAAAAGTGGAGTCATACTTTCTGGAGAAACAGAAATTAGGTTCCAGTAAGTTTGAAATTACAAAGTAAAATTAATTAAATGTTATAAATAAAAACATACTAAATATGCAGCTCTTGCTTTTATGCAGGTTTCACGCCTTTGGTGTGATATCCGTCAACAATCACCTTCCGGCATTTGGAACTATGCATTCTGTCATTGCATACAGAACTGCTCGCGTCCGTGTCCCCAGAAATATAAAAGTTATAATTGATTTAAAAAAACAAGATTTGAGTTTTGAGGTCAAAGTTCCAACAGAGGAAGATCCGAGTTTCGGGGAAGTTCATGCAACGGCCGTTACTGAACTTAGGAGCGATAGCACAAATCCTACTAAATCTGTTCAAGTTCAAGAATACTTAATTGAATCGTGCCCTACTTGCAAATCACCCACAATCATTTCTAAGGGGGTTGACCATCGGAAGGGGGTGAGTTTCAGTTAAATGCTAGGCGAGCTAAATTAAATTTAATGAAAATATGCACTTTTGTTTCAGCGCAAATTGGGAATCCCGCAAATCCAATATTTTGAAGGAGTCAACCGCGGCATTGAATACTTTGATTGCGAAAAAGTTCATTCAAAAATCCATGTAATCCGACAACTTCGAAAATTCTTTGGGCCGGAAAATAAAAATACCGGGTAATGCTTTTTAATAACTCCAAATTAGTGCAAATCGTCTAACCTCAGATACAATTAATTCACAAGGTTTATTTCAAACCAATTTGTATTGCTTGTGATATCTAGCATAATCCCAGCTCCATTTTTAGCAGTGCTAAAATTTGTGTTAATGCCTTGCATTGTATTCCTCAGAGATTTTATTCCTGCCCAAATCGTTCTGGGTGTGGAATACCTGACAGACTCCCTATTTTTTTCACCGGAAACTCAAACCTGCGGAATGAAAATCTACCTTTTCCAGGACAAATCTAAACCATCTGCTTTGGAAAATGTATTGAATGAATATCCAGTAGCTTGCTACTATTATACTGCTAAATAATTCAATCAAATATACTTTTTAAACAGATTGTTGGACAATTCAGCGTGAAACAAACACAAGACCCCAACAAAAAATTCGGATCCGAGATCTCAGTCAAATCTAAGCTCAACTTCAATTATACGGGCACTGAGCCATTCACACGAACGATTGACATAACAGCCCTTTACCATCATTTTCCATTTGACAAAACCGGTCTCAAAGTCCGCGTCGTTACTGATGACGTCAAAACCAACTTGTCCGGTGTAGCATGTGTGGACTTTCTTGAACAGGCGACAAAACCTCAAGATCTTTTTGGATTCGATGGAGTTAACGAAGGGACGTTGGAAAGACACCTTAAGGTCACTTGGGGACGAAAGGACACCGTCGTTGGAGAGTGTCCAGTCAATTCAGCGGAAGTCAAGTGGACTCGTAAATCCCGCCGATCCGTGGAACAAATTTCCGAAGTCTCTACTGACTATTGGCCGTACAAACAGTGCCGCGCGCAGAGGAGCTCTGGCCAATTCCCCGGTCCCTTGACCCCGCCCACAAGGGAATGCCTTCAAGCTGTTTTCGAGCAAACTAGTCTTCGTGAATCAAATATTACAATTGAGTACAAGGTAATTTTGGAGACTCAGTTTGCATAAATTTGAAGTTATCATTTTCCCTCCTTAATGTCATTTTGCATGTAGGTTGACCCGGAGGCCCGCAAAAGGTGGCGACGACCTGGACTTCTCCTTGGTACACTACTTTCGCCATACTGGGTTGACAATGATGCAAAGCAAGACAAAGCGAATGTTCACCACAGCCATGTTCAAACCAAAAAAGACGGCAAATTCATCGAAGGTCGGATTGAAATTGACGTGAGTGCAAGGAAGGAGTCTCCTACATTGGACATTCATTATCATGGCTCTCTTGGACAAGAAGATCATTTCCACGACGTGGATTTGGATGCTTTCCCAGAAATTATTAAAATCCGACCCGTTTTCTCCCGCTTCTCACCAGTTTGGAAGGCTATTCTTCAAACGGGAATTTACAGTGAGTGAAGTTTATATGAGTAAGAAATGTAATTTAATATATTACGGTGTTTTTTGTGTTTTTAGGCTACTGCGCGGTGACACCAGCTGCCGTTCTGACATACGACAACTACACTTTCAGTAGTGAATTACCGCAATGTCCAACACTCCTTTCAGCAGATTGTAGCAAGTCACCTAGATTTGCTGTATTAGGCCGCCAGATTTCAGCTGATAAACTGGTAAGTTTGAGCAACATAATTGACCTAGTTAAAAACATGGTGATTAGTATCACATTTAATATTTTAGGCAATCACCGTTCATCTTGGTGAACAAATTATCGAATTGAACAATCTGAACCAAGCCCAAATTGACGGAAAAGTAATTGCTCTCACCGCCCAAGTTTACACACCCGAAGAGGAAGTGAAAGTCTTTAGGTAAATCAAACAACCAAAATAAAATTTGAATTTTATTAGCTCATTAGATTTTGTGTCTTTTGTAATTTGTATTTCTCTATTTATTACAGGATTGTGAAAATCAGTGACTTCAATGTCCTCATTTTCTCCGAAAAACTCGGAGTGGTGATTCAATACACTGGAAACTATGTCACCGTAAGTGCCGGGTCACGTTATCGTGGGATCTCTTGTGGAGTTTGTGGAGGATTTAAGGGCTGTGCAACGGAGAAATTCGTTGGACCTCAACCGGCATGCAAAGGACTCGGGCCAAAGGATTTTGCGAAGGCATATATTGCAAGGGACGGGGTCTGCGAAGGCGTCGGCAGTGCATGTCCAAATCAAGAGTAGAGACTGATGCATGCATGCTTGGTGATTGGGTGTGACCCAAATGGAATCCAAATGCAAGTTGTGTAGTTTTTTCGGACGAATTCACAAGTCTGATTTTAGAAGTTTGATTTAAACATATAAGAGTATCATTTTTGCATGCATGTGTGATTTTTTATCATGCAAAGGACTCGGGCCAAAGGATTTTGCCAAGGCATATATTGCAAGGGACGGAGTCTGCGAAGGCGTGGGCAGTGCATGCCCAAATCAAGAGTAGAGACTGATGCATGCATGCTTGGTGATTGGGTGTGACCCCAATAGAATCCAAATGCAAGTTGTGTAGTTTTTTCGGACGAATTCACAAGTCTGATTTTAGAAGTTTGATTTAAACATATAAGAGTATCATTTTTGCATGCAGGTTTGATTTTCTAATTATTAATACATTGTAAAGGAATAAAGGAAAACATAAGAAAATACTTTATTCGCCAAGTCACAGTTTGAAAAACATAATTATTTATTTAAACTCTTAATTCCGCCACAAAATTTACAATATTTTAAATATTACTATAGCTCTACTATAGATCACAATTCGTGAGTGACGTGAACGTTTCACAGTTTAATTGCAAACCTGGGAGGTATACAAGAAAACATGGAACCCATCCCGAATGTCAAAATTCGTCAGGATGGGTGGGGGGCCAACTTTAATTTCAAATGCAATGTAATTTTGGGAGCATGAGATTAAGGAGCGTGAAAACATTTTCTCACAGTTCCAATTCATAAATAACAATAACATTAGGGTCCTAACATTTAAGCTTTCTAGTTCAAATGATGTCTGCACTCCATCCATGCATTAGGAAAATCCCACTTGTGTCAAACAAGAGGATGCGCTTTGATTACACATGCAATCGTTCCGCCAACAAATTTCACTTATTAAGCCTCAGCCTGTTATTATATGATTTCATGCCTGCCTCAGAAATGCAGTTTTATTGTGTGTGGAGAACTTCAAGAAGTAAAGTTATGGTTAGGCTTAGGCTCTTTCTCAGAATACGGTAGCACAATTGAGCTCAGACCTCAAAAAAGAATAAATTGTAACTCCAGTTTTTCTCAAAATGTTCAAAAACATTTTTCCTTTCAGACATCGGAAGCCAGTCCTAGTCATGGGTTTCCTGCTGCTGTTGTACCAAAGTACATTTTCTTTCACTCATACTGACGAGGACAAATACTCAAACAATTGGTGCGTTTTAAACAAAAAGTTAATAAGTGCATGCAATAATTTGACTGCAAGTGTCCCGAAAAAGAAATTGAGTGTTCAATGCGTGCGGGAGCCAAAACTCAGCAATTCCAATAAATCTACTGATTGGATATCAATTTTGAAATTATTACAAGCAGCCATTAATGCAACCCAAGACACCGACCCAATTTTATGAACTGAAATTCCCAACGTCGGGCCTGGACTCATCAGAAGAAGAGCCCACAAACACTACTGAGAAACCAGAGAATTCTACTACGCCTTCAAGTGCTCAAGAGTTATTAACGGATATTATTGAATCTCCAGAAAAGTATAGAATTCGAGCACTATTTGAACTATTCGTGTTGATAGTGAATTGGGTTCTTTCTCTCGCACCATACAAATTGTTTTCTGGTGCGGAAGCTACGGTGGCTCTTAAAGTTGATGGTTGACCAACGATTTACAAGCAGACCAAATCTGTGCATGTACTTTTAGCTAGAATGTTAAATTATGTACAATTGTAACGACGACGACTTGAAAGTGAGACTGACTGAGAAACTGTGTCGCATACGTCACAGAAATAGATTTTTGTAGTTTTGGAATGAAACATTTGAGATTAAAGGACAAACTTGAGCAACGAATTGATTTGTAAATTCGCAAATGAGCTCGGAATACTGAGAAACTGTGTCGCATACGTCACAGAAATAGATTTTTGTAGTTTTGGAATGAAACATTTGAGATTAAAGGACAAACTTGAGCAACGAATTGATTTGTAAATCCGCAAATGAGCTCGGAACAAAAAAAAGCATTGAATAACTATATTAGTATATTTATATTTGTCTTTTTTGCTTTGCTTTGTGCAAATGAGTAAAGTTCTAGTACTACTATGAGTAAAAGTCGATAGAGTTGAAGGCCAACCTAACTGTGCTAATTGGCTACACAAATACATTTCAAGTCCACCTGTTCAATGTATTCTGTTAAATTTCTCACAAAGCCAATCTGCGGAGTTTGCGTAGCAAAGCTCAGACTAGGTTCTATTTCTGTAAGTAACTGCAAGATCAGATCACAGAATGATTTAAGCACCACGAATTGTGCTTATGACTTTGTTTTATGCAGTCAAGCTTGGCCACTTTGGTATATTAAATTAACGCCTGAGTATAGCAGGCATGCAATAATGGAGGACAAAGCGGAAAAACTGAGAAGAAAATAGTTTACAGTTAAATGATGGTAATAAAATATTGCAAGTGACTTTGTAATCCATTTTTAGCATTTAGTTCAATCACGGATGTGCATTGCACGAGATGCCCAAATAATTTCAAATTAAATCTTGAGTGATTGATTACAGTTCTGAATTAAATTAACTTAAATATATTGGCGAAACAACAATAAATTTCAGGTGTGCGACCATGCAACAATTGCATTGCACGAAATGCCCAAATAATTTCAAATTAAATCTTGAGTGATTGATTACAGTTCTGAATTAAATTAACTTAAATATATTGGCGAAACAACAATAAATTTCAGGTGTGCGATCATGCAACAACGTACCGAGCCGAATCTCAAGTTCTAACGCTAATTGGAAGATTATGCTCATGCTTTTGTTCGTATTTGCACTTAAGAGAAAGCGAAGGTGTGAATTGGATTGTAATTAGGAGGAAGGCAGCAGGAATACAAATTTAGCTTATTCCAAGTCAGCTGTGCCCGCCCTTTCGCAGCTTGAATGCATTATTTCTTCCGAAACAGTTCAAGTTCAATAATTCAGTTCAGTCTGGCCTGTACGTGCAGATACTATTACTAACTTAACTTCATCATTTAAGCAGAGTAGTGAAATATAGTGCTAAGCGTGTGTAGGAATTCGTTATTTGAAACCATATAATAATATTAAAACCAACCGCAGCAAAACGCCGCTACATTGTTATTAGCATATAATGAAAATCAAATTCTGGAAGACATTTTTTGCTGAATTAATAGCTGTATTTATTATGGAAAGTGTGGATGTAGTTCACTGTGAAATCAAATCCACCAGTGATACTCATAAAGTGCAAACTCCTACGTCGAATCCCTCGACAAAGAAGTCGAAGGATTGGAATACGTTGTGGGATGATTTATCACAAAAGCGAATTCCAGACCAATTTAAATTTCGAAAGCCAGAACATTCCATGCAAAACTAGAATTAAGGACGAACCATGGAAAATATTGTTGAAACAATTGGACAGAGAGGTTTACAACTATGGGGAAGCATTCCTCACCAGTTCTAAGTTCTTCAATGTTATTTCAGTGGCATGGAATGCTGCTAAAAAATTCATACCACAATCAAATCACAAGTCCGGGGATTCTGCGCGTGCTGCAGATGATGGGACGATTAACGAAGGCGGGACTGCGAATGATTGGCTCTCAGAACTGGTGGGTATTCCCGGCAAGTCATTAGGAGATTTTCTGAGAGAATATCATGTACACATTTTATATGATTGTGTGTCAATTTTTCTGTATTGGATATTTTTAGTTTACAGCTCATTTCTTATACCATAGGATATGGAAGATAAAATTTTGTAGTTTTCAATTGGGTGGACAATGAACAAATAAAGTGGGTCAAATTACGCATCAAGTGAAAAATTTTCAGATTTGCTTTTATTAAATGCATAATGGTTCGACGTAGTTTACCAAACATATGAAGGCTGGCATTTTCCAGAAATACTTAAGAAACTCCCTGGTGCACAAACCAAATTTTCAATTGGTGAAATTGCTTTAGTCCCAATCCCACCGGATGACGACTTCCCACACTGAGGAGTCAGGCGCTCGGGTACAAATGTGACAACCTCATCACTTTTACATCTTTTGTATTTTTGGTACAATTTGACACACTCTCCATTCCCTTGAAATGGAACCAAATCTTTGAATTCTTCGGAGGTTGAACCAAATGTTGGTCGTCCATTTGTCAAACATTGATTTTTGGTGCAGACTGGGTTCCCGTATTGATTAAATACAAGCCATTCACCATTTCGGCAATAGCTCTAGAAGGCATGGGAATTTTGTTAGGTTATACATTTTTATCAATGCTATTATATTTTAGTACTACACATTTGCACAATGTGTAGTACTCCCATGTGTGGTTTTTGGATGTAACAAAAAAAAAGAAGATTTGCTCCCCCGAGGTGTTTTGCTTTTTTGAAAAATTGGTACATAATTCGATTTATTAATTACCTGCTCATAAGTGAAATAGCATTGCTTGGTTTTGGGGTAGTAGACTGTTGGTTTATCGCCTAATTTGTGAGAACAGTCGCACTGGCCCAGTGTTTGACTGGTTGGAATTGCATAAAATATCATATTTGCAGCGCAATGTTCTTGTCGACCAGGGATACCACATTTCCGAGCACTTTCGTCATAGCGGTAGTTCTGAAGTGGACTTGAGTTAAGGCATTTTGGATTCGGCCTAAAAACAAAAATGTTGTGTTTAGTTTTAGCCAAACACTTTGTATTTAAATGAGTGTTTTTGCTAACTTAAGACCAGACTGCGACCCTTCTTCGTTATTGTTTACTATTCCAATATTCGAAGACTTTGGGGCGGGTTCGGCGATAGGTTGTCGATTTACAGCGAACCTCTTTGACGCTGCTGAAATTAGCGTTACACTTAAACATAATACAGAAACACGGAACAAAATGGCCTTCATTTTAAAAATAAATAAAACTTGTCAAGAATCACGATGTTATTTCCACCGCTCTAAGCCGCTCGAATTTCAACTGAATGTCAGCCTTCAAGTTGTACTCTTTAAGGACTCATGAATCCAAAGGCAAATTCCTGGTAAACGCCAAGAAAAAAAATACAAAGCCCGGATGAGATATTTAATCTTAAGATTTTTTTGCTTGTGCAAATAATACGAAGTAGTGTTCCATTAGGTCATTTTTCAGCATACTAGTCATGAAGGAAATCTACCCTGCACGCTGGGCGTGGACACTAGGAGGTTAGCCAACCATGCAAAATGAGATGAGTGGTACTAATTTAGTGCATCCCTACATCCCGTCTTGGCGTTACTTCGTAGTTAGTTTGACGTCATTGGAAGATACACATGAAAATTAGCAAGAAGTCAAGGAAAGTAAAAAAAATTGTCGTGTGCTTGTGAAGATCATGGTGAATGTTTGGACTGCAAACGGAAACATTGTTGGACTTCCATCACACTCACATAATATGTGTGACGCATAAATTTAAAGACTTAACTTTTATGCAACACGCGAGTTTTCGTGGTCTTGCCCTGTGTTTGATGTAAGTTCCATTTCGCATTACTTATATTTTGATTTCCTTTTTTATTCGCATTTTGACACTTCCGCTCACAATACACATAAGCCTACCTTTCCATTGATCAAGACAGTTACGTTTATTAATCCGCGTATGCCAAATGTTCTCATAAAATCAAATGCTATTGGAACCAAACATTTAGTGTGTGCGAATTAATCCAAATTAAATTTGTATTTGTCGACATTTGATCGGCACACAGAACCATAAGCTTCATGATTTGCCTAAACTGTTTAGGTCCCAACTTCTGCTACTTAAATTTAAAGACTTAGAAGCTAACTTCCTTCTTCTCAGCTTCCATCTGTATTTACATCTGTTTCCATATTACGGAATTATTATTTGACTGTCCCACATCGGCGTGCAAGCAATTTCCGCTTTTCAACTTGAGCATTCGTCGGGGTTTTATAAAATGACAAACCAAGGAAGAAGTCAGTCAAGAAGGATCAGTCTCACAATGACATGTGCCTATGTCGTTGCTGGTTGGGCCAACAAAGTTTAATCACAAAGCATCACGAGAGGTTGGCTGACCGGCGGGAGCTCCGGGAGCTCGAACAGAGGACATTATTGGTGCTGATAGGGTACCTGTTACCTAGTCCGGGTGTCTGAAGTTTACGTGTGAGAATAGGCAAGAACCTCCTCACCGCCAAAACAGATATAACGCACCATTAGCAGTAGCCCTTGGGTAAATAACTTTTTCTTTAACTTAACTCTTTTTGCAGCAAAATGCTCAGCGAGTTTCATTTACTCTAAAATTAGTATTGTTCACATCATATTGTTGTGCACAAGATTTAAATTATTCTGGATTTCTCTTCGCTGTTTCACTCGACTCCTAGCAATTGCTATTTAAAACAATTATTAAAACAAACAAGTACATTTCTTGTTTAAAGATTCGCGGGGATGAGAACCTGGGCAATGCAATGCACATGACAAGTATTTGATGCACGATGTTATGTGGTACATAATGTATTTAAGAGTACACTGTTTCAAATGGGCAGTGACTGTATTAGTGGCAGTAAACCAAGTAGTAAAAGTAGTTTTGTCCTCGTTGAGCTAAATAAATTTGCTAATTTGAGTATGTTTTTAATCTGCAATTGGCTGGAAAATATATTTACTACATTACAACATTGAAGTGGATTTGAACAACGAATTTATTTAATTTGGTTAGGTGACAAGATTTCTTGTGTCCGTTAGACTCGCATCACCTCATATCATTTAAGCTTGACAGAAAGTTTCACCTTAAATGAAAAATTCCAGACATTAAACATCTCTGTTGAGTTATAATTGTTTTACAACTTTATACACTGTATCTTACCGGAATTGGATTGGATCCAGCTCAAGTAATTCTTCACCTGTTCCAAGAAACAAAATTAATCAAATGTTACCAAAATAACCTGCAATTAGCATTTTATCAATCAAGACTCACGTTGGTGTAGACTCCTGGGTATCCCGTCTGAGCACAGCCCGCCCCGAAGCTGAAAAAATATGAGTAGTTTACATTAATTACAGTAGAGTAATGGAAACTCGTATCTGATGCTCCGCTGTTGATCAACTCACCTAGTCACTCCAATAACATAGCTTTGGCCGTTGGCGGGGTTGACATAATCAATGGAGCCACCAGAATCTCCCTAGACAGAAATGTAATTAAGTCAGTAGTAAATTGGCAAGGATTCATTGTTACGCTACAATTAAAGAAAAGCTCCACGAAATATTTTATTTGTGAGGCTAGTTTTATGCAGTCATTTGGATACACAAATGTTTTCAAAAAAATTTTTGTGAAATAATAAAGATGAACTGTTATATTTGTTTAGGAAATTAAAGAAAACAAAATTTGTTTCCACGTACTTGGCAGGTATCCTTTCCTGGGCTGTAAGTGCAAATCATGTTAGCTGTAATTTGAGATGCTCCGTAATACTTTCCGCATTCCGCTGTGGTCATCATTGGCAGGTCAACTCTTTGTAGGTTTGAGGATGGACTGTCATTGTTTTCTTGATTGATTGCCACTGGCTTCGTGGTACCCCAGCCTGAAGCGGTTACGGTTTTGCCTTGGAATGTCTCACCAACAAGAGAGAATGGCAGACATGCTGGTTGAATCTGTAATACCATGCAAAGAAAGTTTAGGAATCAAAAGCTCTCTTAGATCTGTGCTGCATTTCCCAATCAGGATTTACACCCAATGTTATACTCGGATTAATGTAATTTTTGTAATAAAGTGTGACTTTTGTCTAATAATGTAAAACGTGTAGTAATGTAAAATGTGTAGTAATGTGAAATGTGTCATAACGTTATTAACGTTAAAGATGTAATAATGTGAATTATAATATAATGTTTGTGTGGGAATGGTCATGTGTGCTATGCATGGGTATAAAGATGGGCAACGCTTGTACGGAATAAGTTCAAATTTAGCAGCATACCACGCAGGAAAGAAATTATTCAATTATAAAGAAATGTCATGTTAGCAAGCATCATATGAATCCCTTTGCTTTAGCTTACGTTCTTTCCCATTGTAATTGGGGTAGACAAGTGAACCAGAGTGATGTCATTGTTGAGTGTTGATCGGTCGAATGCGGCATGTTGAATGTAACGATCTGCAACAATCATTTTGGCCCCGGAATTGGCGGTTGTTACAGGATTTGGAAGAGAACCGTAGTAAATGTTGATTTTGTAGTTAGACTTCATGTCCATCGTACAATGGGCAGCGCTGTTAATTGTGTTATTAACTATTATTAGTAACACATTACATTATGCACATTTTTACAAAGTGTGATTCTGCGTACGTCAAAATCCATGATGGACTGATGATGGTTCCACCACAGATACCACCGGCACCGGTTGTTGGGTCATGGACAAAATACGAGGACCCTCCATGGAAATTCACCAGCCGTTGCCGCCGTTCCCCCTACAATACGGCTGGTCTGCAATTCAGAATTAATCAAAATTTAGAAAATGACATTCACCAAATATGATAATGTATCGGCGTTCAGTAGCTACACAACGAATGGATAACTAATTTTTAACCAAATACTAATTCTATTGTATCCTTCCAAATTTTTATGTACTTAAATTCTTACTGGGAATTTGTTTCCACATTTGCAGGTAGCTCCGGCGGGTGCTGGAGCAGTTGTACCTGCTGGGGCTGGTGCTGGGGCAGCAGTTGTAGCTGGAGCAGGTGCCGGTGCCGGAGCTGGAGCAGATGTAGCAACGGCAGTGAATTTGCAAGAGAATCGTCGAGCGCCAGATACAGCCCCACCGGACTGAAGTCCTAAGCTCAATTTATTGGTTGTTGAGGTCAGTGAGAATTGTCCCGAGCCACAATAGCCAGCAGCATCACTGAAAGTGGCGGAGCCGGATGGAGAAAAGTACATTTGATCCGTGCTGCATGGAACATAAAAGTCAGTGCATTGAGCAGTGATGACAGTTCCAACTGGAGAGCTCAAAAAATATGTACAATCCAAGTAACTTGGATAGTTGCTTGGATAGTTTTGGGATGGGAGGCTGGCGACTTGACCAGCTGCTGTGAATGTGACTTTGAGATTTTGACAACTGCTCTGTCTAGGGGTCAGAACTTGTTTGGGAGCTTGGACATAGAAACGCGGTTGTACTGAAACGTCTCCGGCACAAAGGCCGCTCAGACCGATTAGGACCAAAGTTAATTTCAACATTTCTAGCTCAGAAATGATAAAGGTGACTAGGGTTCAGAGAGTTGGCATGGACCTTTTATATGCTTTACGACTGCAGACGGTATAGTGATTGATTGTCGTCAGATTTGAATGAATTTTGAAAGGATACATATTGTAGAAAACCAGGAGCCATGTGCAAATACAGCACATGAAGATCCGTCTGCCATTACCACAAACCACAAAGTGGCGTGCCAAATTATTTGAAGGTCAAAACTCTGTTCCAATATTATTTGATTTTAACGGAATCAAGATAAATTTATTATTTTGCTATTGGAAAATTCTCTAATAACTGGAATTCTTTGCCTTGAATGACGTTCGAAGTCCAAATCGAAGTTAGAGCCAAACGCGAGAAATAGAAAAAAGAAGAATAGAAACATATTTACTCAGAAGGATTTGCGGTGAATTTTGTATTTACTGATTAGCCCGCTCGTGTCTTTTATGTGTAAGGTAGAGTTCAGGAACCTGTATTGTATGGCGAAGTACTGACTATTTGAACAGATTGTCATTTCATTTCGCTTGTAAATCAGAATGTCCATCATCAGAATTCGCAGCAAGGTGACATTGACAGATGGTATGCTTAGAAAAATTCTTTTGCACAATTTGTTATAATCAATCGTGTGGTCCCGTACTCGTAGTGCTGGCGGTTTAGTACCTTGCTACAAGTTAAGCCAATTTGAACCGGTTTTAAGAATTAATCAACTTAAAAATACACGCAATTTGTTTCAACTGGGAAATTAATCAAGTATCCAAGATTTTTATATATGCATTTTAATATGTTTAACCAGTTAGAAACATGCGTGAGTTTTGACTCATTGGCATATCATAGTAATTATATTACTAAATTTTGACTCCATCCTAGTAAATTTTGAGCTTCGAAATAATCATAATATTAGGTTCATTCTCCAAATGTGGATGGGTGCAGTAAATCCTGATTCTCGCAAATTCTATTTCTTCTTGGAATCCTTCTTCTGTGCAGGAGTATATTTCTCTTTTTGCGTTTTTGAGAGTTTCTTCCATGCTTTGAGCGCGTCACGAGCAATATCTCGGGCCATCATGCGAGGATTCTTCCTTTTCTTGTCCTATGAAGTACACACATTTAAAATTAAAATCCTCAAAATGCATATGGACAGTTCTAATTCTAATCATTTAGTTCCCTTGTTGCAAATGTATTGTATACCGCAAAGTATTTTTGAAAGAACACTGCATAGGCTGTGGTCTTTGATTTCCGGGGCACATGTTGTTTACGCTTCACAACACCACTGCTCTTCGATCTTGATCCACAGCAACCTTGAGACTTTGGTTTGGGTTTTGAAGTCCCAATAGTCCTGTGAGGTCCTTTTTGTCCAAAGGCACGGGTTCCAAGACTTCGTCGACTTTGGTCACGGCTTTGAGGAAGAAACTGGTTCCGATTCCGAATCTCCTCTTGTGCGTCAGTGGCAGTGGTGGAATTGACGGATTTCAGATTTCCAGTCCAGGACTTAGGCAAAACCGGACGATTTCCAGCACCTGTGCCTGATCCTTTCCGCCCGCCTGCCTTAGACTCAGTTTCCTGCAAAAGCATGTAACATTCAGCTCTATATGGACCAACTTTTTGAATTTGCCATTAGGTCCTTGTTTAATTACCTCCACCAGCTCTTCCGCGACTGCTTTCTCGTCGTCGGGTGTGGGATCGTCTTTGATTAGCTGCGAACCACAAGACCCACCCAATTGCGTGTCATCCTTTTTTGAATCGTCGCAGCAAACATCCTTTACTCTCTTCTTTGCAGGGGATTTGGACTTCTTTTTGTGACAAGAGCGGGATCGAGAACGGGACCGAGATTTAGATCGAGACTTCCTCACCTTTTTACACTTTTTGCCGGATCTGGAGCGATGCTTTCTTTGTTGGCGTTTTTTGGAACCGCATTTGCTGGCATTTCTGGAACGATGCTTCTTCCCATGCGATTTTTTTGATCCACATTTGCTTCCAGTGCTGGAGCGGTGCTTCTGATGACGGCGTTTTTTCGACTCGCATTTGGTACCCGTCCTGGAGCGGTGTCTCTTTCCGTGTTGGTTTTTGGACCCACATTTTTTTCCAGTAGTGGAGCGGTGCTTCTTCTGGCGGGAATTTTTGGGTCTGGATTTGGTGCATGTCCGGGAACGATGTTTCCCTTGTCCTCGCTTTTTGGACTCACATTTGGCACTGGCTTTTTTGGGCCCGCGTGCACAGGATCTAAGTAAACCCACGCAAGGGTTTTACATGTATTAATTTCCACATTAAAAGAATTATTTAAAAAAAAAATCGAATCGGAAAACTGACCGACTCTTTTCCTTTGTGTTCCTCTTGGACCGGTGGCAATCCCTTGAACCTCGTTTTGAGTTTCGCCGTTGGCATCGGTCTGTGCTCCGACTAGCGGAATCCATGCTAAATTATCCAATGAAATAAATTAAATTCACTCGTTCGATTCTCAGAGTTTGGGGCTTACCTTCAAAATTTGTGAGAAATTTTCAAATTTGGACGAGTAACTAACTAACTTGTAAAGAAAATGAAGATTGCTGAATACAAGAAATCAAGTCAAGTCAAAAACATCACTTTGTATTGTTTCAATTTTGTTGTGCAACTAATCTGTTATTTTTGTAGCCATAGAAACATTTCATTCGGTTTTATAAAAGCGATTGTGATTTGTTGAGTGAGTCACATCGCATCACCAAAGCCATTCTTGGGCGGATGATACTTTTTACTCATCCGTTTTATTGACTTTTGTTAAGTTATAAATTTTCATTTTTATCCTAGGAATGTTGAAATAAAATGAAACATGTATTCGGGCGAGATAAGCAACTAAGCTATTAGGTGTCATTGCAAACATGGCATACTGTATTGAAATGTAATTTCAGTAAACAAGGCACACCCAATTGCAGGTAAATACAATAAGCAAATTAACAGTGTGTATAATGATCGACATGCTATAGTTCTTATAGTCCTAATTGTAATCATCTGCTATCGATTTAAACGCAGAAGTCAAGGCCGTTTGAAGGCCCAAACGAATGGCCTCACTGTCTGATATTTTTATGCCTTTTCCATGTTTTACAATTGGAGCCCAGGGTGTTTCCCTACTGGACGATTGAATGATTTCATTGATATTGCCTGGGCGGTCATTATAACCGATGTTCCGTTCACGAGATTCGCTAGGATATTGATATGGTGGACTCGGATTGAATCGGCTTTGCGTTTCAGTGTTTTTATGGCCAAGGAAGAAATCCTCTGGACTGTTATTGTTTTGTGAATATTGGCTTGGACGAACGACTTCCGTTTGCTGTTTCTTTCGTATGACATAATAGACATCTGGGGAGTTCTCACGCTGTGGAGATGGCTGGGTCCCAGTTTGGCCGGAGCTTTGAGGATTAATGAATACAAATTTGAAATGATTCGGACTCGTTTGGGCAGTACCGTAGAATATTGTTTTCGGGGTTGGCTGGGCTTGGGTTTGAATGATTTGCTGGATCGGAGCTTGTGGAACAGGAATTGAAACCACGGCCGGGGAGCTGACCACTTGCGTGGAAAATATTGGCTGTGGTGTTTGTTGTGTAGAGATTTGAGTCGCATAGACCGGCTGCTGCTGTGGAGTAGCTAAAAGTTGAGTTGAAAATATTTGCTGTTGTTGCTGATTTGTGAATTGTGCATTCGTGAAAACTGGTAGTTGTGATTGAGGGGAAAATTGTGTGTTGGTAAAAATAGGTTGCTGTTGTTGTTGCTGGGGTTGGAAGCTTGAGAATTGTGTGCTGGTGAAACTTGGCGGCTGTTGCTGCTGGGGTTGATTTGGAAATACGACTGGTTGGAATTGCTGTTGTGGAGTAAATATGGGCTGCTGCTGCTGATTATTATTAAATTGCTGGGAGTTTGATGTGAATTGCTGTTGTTGTTGCTGCTGGTTGAATGGTTGTGTATTGAATATCGACTGCTGATTATTTGCATTTGAGAAGTACTGCTGTGGCTGGTTTAAAGAGAATTGTTGGGATTGGCTTGCTGAAAATTGTTGCTGATTCACATTGGTTTGTTGCTGCTGATTAGAAAATTGCGGTTGCTGGTTGTTTGGGAATTGCTGTAAATTCACAATGGGCTGCTGCTGATTAGAAAATTGTGATTGCTGTGAATTCACAACGGGCTGCTGGTGATTAGAAAATTGCGATTGCTGTGAATTAACAATGGGCTGCTGCTGATTAGAAAATTGCGATTGCTGTGAATTAACAATGGGCTGCTGCTGATTAGAAAATTGCGATTGCTGTGAATTGACAATGGGCTGCTGCTGGTTAGAAAGTTTGCGGTTTTTGATTGGCTGAGGACTGCTGCGAATTCACAATGGGCTGCTGTTGGTTCGTAGAGTATTGCGCATTGTTAAAGGTAATTTGCTGCTGATTGTTGTTTGAAAATATAGATTCTTGAGGTTGTTGTTGGGTTGCTTGAGGTGGCGTAAGAAATGGTTGTACAGTCTGAGGTGCAAGCACTTGTGAATTTTGGTTTTGTTGCTGAACTTGATTAAATCCTGTGTTCGAATTTATTTGCTGTAAATTGCCGACAGTTTGTGAATTTGAATCAGCACTCGAGGATATTGTGTTTTGATTCCCGGAACTCAGCTGGCTGCTGCTTGTACTTTCAAAAGATTGAGGTGTGGTTGGATTATTCGGCGGCTGCAGTACAATTTGTGGTTGAGAGACTCCCTGATTTGTGTTAAAACCAGGTTGATTCGGTGCATACTGGGAGCTGACCTGGTTTGAGTACAGCTGATTTGGCCGATCATATGATGCCAGCGGATAGCCGCCAGATCCATAGGCATTAACACCCTGTCGTGGTTTACCGTACACAGAGGAAGAGTAACCACCACCGTGATGCATGTTATTTCCCCAAGAATTGCCATAGCCTCCTCGAAAATTGTCATAATTCATCGGGGTGTAAAAATTGTGTGCATCCCCGTGTGGCCTTCCGTATGACGATGACGGAAAGGAGTAAGGATAGCCACTTTGGGGTCGGCCATAAAAATACTTGTGAAGGTTGTCGAGATCGACCTTTCTTCTTTCTTTTCTTCTTATTCGGTTTGTCCGACGAACCATACGCTGTTGGAAGCGGGTATGCTTTTGGTGGTGATCCAAAGTAAGCTGTGATTTTTGGAACAAGGCTTGGTGGATGATGAGATATCCCACCAAAAACCGAGATTGTTCTGTCCACCTGAGAAGCAAGACTTTCCGGTGCATTGAAGACGGAGGACAAGGATTTTTTAACCAACAGCGTAGCATTTGGTGCAATTTGACTGTGAGATGGGGATATGAAATTTGAAATTCGGATTGTTTGGTTGCTTGGCAGAGGTGGAAAAGAAAGTCTGGAGGGAATTGAAATGAGCTGAGGCATCATTGCGGCAGTTTCGGCACTGTGAACATATACGCGTTTGCTGCCATAGTAAGTGACGATGAGCAAGATACAAGTTTGGGTTATGGCGGAAATCTGCTGGGAAGCAAAGGAAAAATATTAGTTAATTTTTTAATGTTTGCACCTAAGCCCCCTTTAGTGCATTTTCCCAGATTGGCAGATTTTTTTTGCAGATTGGATTGTCTGAATTCTAATTTAATTGACCGTTAGCTACGAGTTAGAGCTCCGAAGGATAACAAAACGTACCGGGCATGGGATATTAAATACGTTTTCAATTTCCGCAGTATTGATTTGATAAAATTAAAACTTGACCACAATCCGTCAGTTATCAAAGTTGGGTAATCAATCAACTTACGTTTGGTAAGTTTCCCATTGCTGCTGGTGAATGCCGTATATAGAAATGCACTACTAATCTGAAGAATTTATGTATTGCCACATGACAGTTCTAGTCAAAGCCTTTGGAATAACTGAGTCGAAAAAGAAAGAGTCAGGATTGAATGATGGAAATCATTCGTCATTCAAAAACAAATCGAAAGTTTCACACGAGTTTGCATGGTGAGCGGACGAATCTTCCAAACTGGTCTTGCCAATTATCTTAATACAATGCAGGGAAAAGTTACCCGGTTAAGTAGGGCCTTACCTGAAAAAGGTACTGATTGAATTGGTTGCCTGCTTGTTGGTCTGACGCTGACGCGGCGGTTGCTTGTGTGCAAATATAAATTAAAGCCAAAGACAGGATTCCTCTTTTACTCCTGCGCTGTGCTAAAAACAAACATTGAATGAACAATGCAGAATTTTAATTCTCAACACAACGTGCAATTGTGGCGTGCAAGTAAACAGCATGCCGCGGCGGCAAAAATTAGCTTCGGGAATCAGTGAAAGTTATTAATTGAGGATATTAATTTATTAATCAGCTACTCTAGAAGTAATAGTTTGCTCGTGACACTCAATAGGTCATGAATTAAACATAGTCATAATGCTTTCAATGCTTTTGGAGTTATGAACACTGGTTCATACGAGCCTAACATTTTTAAAATTCATGGGTTTGAGTTTAGAAAGGTTTAATTTTTGACTACTTTAAAATGAGCTGCAAAAGCGGAAATTGCAAATTTCGTGCAATTCATTAAATGCAATGTAAAACTTAAAACCGTGTCAGTCGTATCGTGTATTGTATTGTATGGAACGGGCATTTAATTTTTTTTATTTGCAAACGCATTAAAATGGGATCGGCGCGGAAGCGGCGGGAAACAGATGCAATTGAATGAAGGCGGGCGGACGACGGCTGGGAATATGAATACATGGAATGTATATGTTCCACAATTCAATTCGGAGTGATATTTAGAGCGAAAGTTGAGTCGGTCGGAGTTATGCTATTATATTGCCCTCGCTTCGCAATTTTAGTAAGCTTTAGTAAGTAAACATTTAGCAAAGTGATTGTTTTAATAACGCATTGATCGTTTTACATTTACTGCAACACATCCCAAGATGAAGTTTCGTGGTAAAATGACTGAAGTGGGTGTCATCAGACAATTTTCGCGTAAGTCATAGGCTTTTAGCTAATTTGATTGTCGTCGTATTAAATATTTGGTGTTGTGAATGTAATTTTCTGCATGTTTTAGCGTATGAGTCCGGAGTGTCTATCAGTGCTGCTATGATATTTCACGTAATGTTGACTGACGCATTATGTGTTGGGCCATTGGCACAGAAGTTAAAGCTATGATAATTATGTTGTTTAATTTCAGAAATCATTCAGACTTTGTCGAAATGTTCCAAGCAGATTACTGTTCGCGTGACTCCTGAAAAGTTTATTCTAATTTTAAGAGACACCGGGAATCGCGGTTTGATTGCTTGGTGTGAAGTTCCAGAGGAAAATCATTTTTGCGAGTACAACATGGAAGGTGTTAGCGAAGATCAAAATGAAATTTACTTAGAAATTTCATCTGGTAAAATTCACGGCATGTGTATTTGTATTTAAACTTGAAATTAACACTTCTTTATTTGCATATTTAAGAATCAATGGCATCAGCTTTAAGTGGACTCAAATCCGCACAGAATGGAACCGCTCTCAAAATTAAACTGACGAAGAAAAGTACGCCTTGCCTTACATTTGAAATTGAAACGGTAAGGTTTTTAGATAATTTGTTCTTAGGCTTTTAGTCAAAGTTCAAGAATATTTACGCATGATTAATGATTGTCGTTCTCGTTGAACCTGCAGTTGACAATGAATTCAAATGCAGTCTGTATTCACGACATTCCTGTAACAATTATTACCAGCCGCAACTGGCAAGACCACCGGGAGCCTGAAATTCCAGAATTTGATGTAAGACCTTTTAAAAAACATATCTACAATCTGCTATTACGCTTTGGATTACCAGATTATTATTTCAATTACCAGATTAGTTTGGGAATGCCAGACCTGAAAATTGTTCGCCAAACTCTAGAAAGACTCAAGAATATTGGATCGAAGCTAAGCGTTCTTGCTTCTAATACTGGGAAGCTGGTATTCTCGGCTGAAACAAATGCTGTGAGATCATCAGTTACCTATGCTGACCTCAGAATTTACGATACGGATATGGGTAAGTTCATTTGCAATATAATATATCACAATTCCTGAAAGGCTCTTCTGCCCCTTCAAGTGAGACGGCAGGGAGAATCATTAATTAAGTTGTAACTTAAAGGAGGAAATGACGGCCGAACTCCTCGGCATGGAAGCGTTGAAGACACCTTTAAAATTGATGTTGACATGAGGTCAATGCTCCACCTAGTACCTTCAGATAACCTCAAACCGACAAAATTTATATTTAGTAAGTTACTGGATACTGGATGTACAGCAATCTCTGCTTTGTTAATTTGTTTTCTAACACCATTATGTGATAATAATATGCGCATAAGTATAGTATGTTATGTTTTGCAGGTTTTCTGGAAGGACGATTTGCCCACTTCTTCTATTTATACAGCGAGATGAGCGTACAATATTGCTTGCCTGGATTAATGTGAAGAATTTCGTGCCGTCCAATATGCGAATATGCCGCGCCGGATTGCGTTCATATATTTTATTTTCAAGTGCAGCGTAATTCAATGAGAACTGTATATTCCGGTCTCACAGGTAATAATAACAAACTAAACTAATTCAATCTTAAGGAAATATGCTATTTTTATTTGCTAAATCATGTGGTAAACTATGGAAGGTTTTTGCGGGTAACGCTGGTTATTGTGTTGGTTTTGTGCTGGTTTCGATGTTACAGCTGATTGATAGTTTAAAACTTGTGTTACTGGGTGATAATGATTAGTTTGCTGCTGCGGTGAGTAGGGTTGTTCACTGAAGGATGCTTCGGGAAAATATTTTTGACCTGGCGCATTCACCGGAAGCGATTGAACTTGTGAATTGTGCGGATACACCTTTATTTGGTTTTCATTGTGAACGTTTAGTGTTCTTGGTGCAGTAGCCGCCTGACCCAATGAATGGCCGGCAGCATGTTGCATTGGAGAAATGAGTTGAATTTCTTCTTTATGTATAATTTTATATTGCTGGGGAATTGGTGTAGTTGTCGGATTACGTTCCTGGTGATGATAAGATGAGGATTGTTGGTGATCTGCAGACGTTATGTGATGTTGGCTGTATTGGAGGGGTTGATTATGGTATATTTGCTTTTGAGTGAAGTCTGCTGACTCAAATTGATTATTAATTGAATGATGATGTTGGGGTTTTGGTGTGGTTTTAGTGTTAACCTGGCCGAGTAATTGAGTTTTTGGCTCGTTTTGGGCCAACCCTCCGGAAAATGGTATATTGTGTTTATTCGTAGTTTGCTGGTAATAGAGAGGAGCATCATAGTGTGGTGTCGGTTTCTGTGATGGTGATGAATATTGCTGACTGCCGGCAGTTGGTCCAGGTGTGTGATAATCGGGTTGGGGGTTATGCTGACGTTGGATTGGCGACGAAGTATTTCGATTTTTAGGGTGGCTGGCTAAAATGTGTCGCTCAAATTGCTGAATAAAAGAATACTCGTGGCCTTGGTCTGCTGCTGGTGACGGCGGCATAAAATACTGACTTGGATTTTGAGCCTTCGCATGTATCGCATTGGTTTGAGTTTGTGGCGAATTTGTCAAGGGTAGATGTTGAGAATTGCTAGCCTTTGGTGGAGAGTGTGATGGTTGGGGCTGGTATTGATTGTTCGATACTTGTTGATAGAAGACGATCTGTGGCGGTTGTGAGTATTGTAGTGGTGGTTGCTGTTGCTGTTGAATATTACCAGCCAGTGGCTGAGTATATGACGCTTGTGGCTGGGCAGTACGTTGTTGGTGTTGAATATTATTGGACCCTGGTTGGCTGTGCAGGACTTGGTATTGTGGCTGGGGTGAATTTTGATGCGGTGGTAGGCGTGCATGAAGATTATTGATGTCGGAATGACCATATGAAACAGCTGGTAGATTATGATTCGTAAAATTGTTATTCTGGATGTGTTGAAAATGATGGCCTTGTGCATGTGCCGGCGTCGACGGTCCCTGGCCTACCTGGGTTGTCAAAAGTTTGTCCAGATCCAGTACATGTTGAGAATAATGATTAGCACTTTGAGCATCGTGCTTGTTCATTTCCGATTGTATGGCGGAAACCATTGCTTGTTGATTATTAAATTGACCATCTAATCCATTTGCATTTTCTTGCTCAGTTCGATGTGCGTTGATCGACTGTTCAGATTGAACCTCGTTGTTAGAATATGTTTGATCGTATTTAGGATCAGTTAGAATTTTTAGAGTAGTGAAGATTAGTTGATGGAGTTGCTGATCGATTGACTGAGGTGTATTCTGAGGTTTACCTTCACTGTGCTTGCCATTTGATTGGGCTCCAGCCTGATAAACTGTTGAAGAGGTAGATGAGAAGTGAAATGGTAGTATTGGTTGATGAGAAGGTTGGATTGAAACCGATGGAAATGATTTGTCCAAATCTTTCTGAATTGCCGATAGTTCTAAATCGTCAATGTTTACGTGAGGGTAATCCTGGTTTTGAGAATGCGAAACCGGTGCTTCTGCAATGCTGTTGTGAAAGTGTTGGTCGTACGAATTGATTTGAGTTGCTTGTGGTTCAAACTTGTAATTATTTTGAGGTTGCTGAACCACAAACATTGTTTGCGTTTGCGACGACGGTTGATTCTGTTGATTCAAATCTGACTGTAAATTTGACTGGACTGGGACAGAACTGTAAGACGGATTCGGGTGCGAATGTGATCCCAGTGATCCGCTAAGCTGCTCAGATGGAGGAATTTTGTAAGGAGCTGAAGCATAACTTTCTTGGATTGTGTACGTGTATTGGCTAGGACTAGGAAGTGTAGCCAAATTCCCTCCTTGGTTTAAGGGCTGGTATGAAGAAGATGGCAAGAGGACATTTTCGATTCCGAGTTGAGTTGGCGAATGCATTGATGGATATTGCCATGTTGTATCCGACGTGAAAGGACTGTCACTGTCTTTGTTCTTTCCAGTCAAGGAATCCAATGATAGTAGATTGAATCCGCCAGTGTGACCGAAGTACGAGGAGACTTTGGGAATAATACTTGGTGGATCGTGGCTTACTCCGCCGAAAAAGGAAAACAATGCGTCTTCATGGTCCTTTGTTGTTAGTTCGTCGACAAAGTCTCCCGATTTTTGAATTTCAAATATTGCCTTCCGCGTTAGCCGTTGAGTTCTTGATGGCGTAATCCCAGGTTCAGGTTCTGGTTCCACACTAGCAGCGCTTCCCATTTTGAAAAGTGTCAGGGATGCCAGGGAAAGCAACAATGAAGTTGTCTGGTCAAAAGTTTAATTCAGAGAAATTAGTATTCAAATCCAATAAGTGTCTTTAACATAATTCCGAATTAACTTAAGCATGCTTTGGTATAATAATTTAGTAAGAAGCGGTGTTGTTTTAAAATGTCGTTCTAAACAAATTGCTTACAAATTCAAAATTACTTAAATTTGGTTCAAATCTCAATGAAATTCTCGTTTATCATGTCCTATTATCGTTCATCTATCTATTTGTTGCGCGGCTCAGGGGTCGAGTACTGACTGCCTGATTGCTTGCCTCACAATCACAATACAATATTGATAAAATCTCAGAGACAATTTTATGTTTTTAAGAATCATTATAAATCCACGAAAAAATAAAAATTTGACTAGAAATGCAATGACTTACCGACTTCATGGCAGCCCTGCTCCACTTTTAAAATCACTGTTGAATCGATTAATGAACAATATTTCTGTTTGCTTTTCAAAGCGTACAACTTATCGCAGGTGGATACGGAAAGTGCTAAAGTAAAACTGACAACGGGAATATGCTTTTCCCTTCCTTGTAGAGAATACGGAAAGGCTTGCATGTGTTTTGATTGTTGTGCTTAGTGTTATTCCGAATGAAATGAAAATCTTTTGCATGACTCAAGATGCGATCCCTGTTGGGTTAAATTTAAAATATATAATTTTTGCTGGTCAGGCGGTTATGCAGATGGATAGCAGGTTTAAGTGACAATAATAACAGATTTATGCATATATGCATTACATGAAAGAAAGTCTTCACCGGGTCACGCAGAGATGGAAAATCTCGTTCTCTCAGCCTCAGTCGAACAATAGAGTCATGGCCGATACGGTAATAAAGCATTCAAAAAGGTTAAGCATATGCATATTAATTTATTTCAAAGTTTGGTTCCTTCTACGGTCTAACTTTCTACACGAGATTTCACTGGTTTTTAAGTTAGTAAAATTAGACTCTGTCTGCCTGAGAAGTGAAAAGCCTCCTTGTGTGCTATTTAACTTGAGAATTGCAAAGATACTGAAACTGAACAGGCCTGATTATGATTGCATCCAACATCTTCAAATAGTGCATAAACTATTTAAAGTATGCACCAGTTGTCAGGTCATGATTTCGGGATGGAATGTGGGACTATTATGAGCCGTTGAAGCTGGTACCCTCTCTTAAACCCAACAACGCTGAGTAGTGACTGATTAGATACTGCCATTTCATCGTTAGGCACGATGATTACATTAAAATAACTAACTTCTGATCCATGCAGCTACTAACAGCATGCATTGCTCGTGTTGATTGCAAAATCAAGGACCATGGCTAACTCATCGAAACCCACTTGTTGCAAGGGATGATTAAAGATAAGATAATTGGAGTAAATTTTGATATAATTATAAAACAATTACTAGGAGCGTCAGCTGGAGGAAGGCGTTTATTTGCCGTCACGTACACGTTTTAATTCCAAGTATTTTATAAAATGTTACGGAAATTCAGCAAAAGGAATCTCTTAATATTTTTTGTGTTCACATCTTTTACGTGGATCTGTGTTGATTGCAATGTTTGTGAAACACACATAGACTGTGAAACATACGATGAATATAAAAATTATTCAAAATGTGTGAATAAAATTTGTCACTGCCTGGATTACTATGTTTTGGGAAGGGGCACTTGCGTGATTGTAAGTTGAATGAAAAAGGAATACTTGCCCGATGCAAATCGAGGACGCAAAATATTATACAGAATTGCTGTCACTTTGGCAGTCTTCTTAAATCTAACCTTATCCGAACTATTATACTGTATTGATTTTGTAACTTTTTTTTTGTTTACAGAAAGTCCCAAGTGGAGAGGTTTGCAGCGAGCCGAGCCAATGTACAGGGGGCCCTATGGGAGAATTGTCATTTTGCAACAAAACGTCTCAAATGTGTGAATGCCGCAGCTTGACGGGATCCGCTGTGACATTAGTTGACGGAAAGTGTACTCTGGTCAGGAAGCTGGAACAATCATGCTTTGAGGACGCCCAGTGCATTCTTGGTTCAAATGAGTTTGCTCGATGCATTAACCAAACGTGTAGCTGTTTGTCAAATTCCCTGGTTAAGTTCGGCCCGAATTCTGACCAAATGTGCGTTTTACAGGATTGTAATGATAGCAGTTGTGTGGACATCAGTGTATTCGCTGCAACCATGGCTGGTTCAGCAGCACTCCTCGTCCTCATTGTTGTCATTTATCGTGTGACAAATCCGAATCGGTCACTGCACAAAGGAAATCTACCTCCCCCTGAAGTTCAACGAAAAGTTTCTATTCAAGCTATAGATTTGCCGTCAACGTCGTCCCCAAAGCATGATGTCCCATAATAGCTGTTAATTATATTGTCAGTGGTATCAATAAACTGAGACAACCACAAGTTTTACTTGGGTCGAATTATTCTTCAATACACACGGTTTTAAATCCACTAGTTTAGTTTTCCAATTTAAATTTAGTATTTGGTCAACGAATAAATATTCGTCATTTCCGAATTACTACATGTTGCGCTGAATTTTTCGTACACATGCGCAACGGTAAGGTAAGCAGGGGAAGAAAGAATAGGCAAGTTTCGGAGCCGAACGCGAACCGAGCAAAGTTGCTCTATTCCATGCATTCCTTCATACCGTTCACAGTCAGACATCTTTGGGGTGGCGGCGTGCGGCAAACTAGTGATCCTCGTCTTGCTAATTTGACTTTAAAGTTTCACTAAAGACAATTGAAGGGTCTCTGTGTTGAGTCTGTGAGGGGTCACAACTGAGGAAAGCGGAATTGACTGACTGGATCAGACAAAAGTATGGCGCAAGCAAAAAAGTACTATGGAGGGACACCTCCCACATTAGTGGACGGGAAGCATTATACTGTCAAGCTGACGACGATTTTGCCAAGCGGCTTACTTATTTTGGCGTTCAAGGATGTAGATGAGGTAAGTGAAATTATCAATTGCTGCATTACTTGATAACTTGATTGTACGAGAGATAAAATATGTGGCCAGGATCTACATTCATCGATCTTGCTCGTTTTTAGCAAAAGCACGAAAAACATCTCCGTGATTTCTGTGCATCACCATTGGCAAAGGCTCCTCTGAAGCGTGAAGATTTGGAACCGGAACTCATGGTACTTGTTCGAGATCCGGGTACGGGAATGTTTTCCCGTGAACAAATTCTGAGTGGTCCAGACGAGGATAACAACGTGTTGATGCTGAGCCTTGATACTGGACATTTTGTGAAGCATTCCGCTTTAGATAAAGACGTTTTCTACAACATTCAAAAGGAATATTTGAGGGAACCGTACGAAGTACGGAGGCAGTGCAAATATTACATTTTCAAATCCTTTCTAATTTTGTAACCCCAACGCTCATTTCATTCAACAAATGTTTTGGTAATTTTCAGGCGTTCATGTGCCATTTGCAAGGATTGGAATTTTTCTCCAACAGTACTGTTTTGGGTATGGCACTGGAAGCCGTCAAAAGCCATTTACCAAAAGATGTTACTGTCACATTGGTTCGCACTCCAAACGACGGCTTACCTGTAGTTAAAATCCACTCAGCAGTTGCACGTGTTCACGATATGGTTCTAACTAAAGTATACGAAGTTTGCCCAGGGCATTTACTGATACGCAAATTGGTTTGTTCATTTGCATAAAGCGTTATGGATATTTTGCGATATTATGTAGTTTCAACTTAAATAATTTCAGGGGGAGGAAAAGTTGTGTTCAGTTGCTTTTTATGAAGACACCGGCGAAGTATTTCTGCATTTAGCGAATGAATCGTTTATTCGTAACTTGGAATCTAAGATTGACCAGATTGTAGCCACAGATTTCTTTCGAATAAACAAACCATTGAAACTACAAGAACTAAAAGAGTCGGACATGTATTGTGGCAGCTCTGGATGGAGCCCTTTATCGTGCCAAATTTCTAAGCATAGTTCCTAAAAGCAGTGCTGGAGAAGAAATGGTACGTCAAAATGTCAGACTTGTTGTTAGTGTTTTGTTAGAACTAATTGCGTTACGTTTAACAACACGGCATGTTTTTAATTTTTGAGTGGGATTCCAAACTAGAGTTTGGTGCTTGTTAAACAAAATAGAATTTGTAGGTTGAAATGGATTTCATTGATTACGGGAACAAGAACCCTGTGCCTCTCCACCAAGTTCGGAGAGCAAGTTTAATTGACCCACAGTTGGATAGAATTCCACCATTGGTAAGCTTTCCTGATTTAATTCTGAACTTTGATCTAAACTTTGACTACTTAAATTGTGCTGTATGTAACAGTGTCATCAGGTCTACCTCAAGCGGATCGAAAAAATCAATAAATTTGAAGAGTTTGGAGATGAAACAGGAGGAGATAAGACTTTCACTGTCCATGTTAGTGTCACACTATTTATAGCATTTGGTTAGTTATTCTGAATTTGGAAGTTAATTTTGACTTTGAATATAATTTCAGGTCAGTGCTGGGCAGAAACGAAACGGCTTCCCTGTTGTGACGCTGTATACCACAGACCCCACTCCCGTCAACTTGAACAAAAAACTTGTTATAGCAGGAATTTGTCAGAAAATCTTGAAGTAGGAAAGAAACACTACACTCAACACGCGTTTTCATTTGGTGGATTGGAATTGACGTTTTGAAGCTCCAATTTTTGTTTGTAGTTCAATTTTATTAAGTTTTACATTCTATTTCAATAAATATGTTGTGGAAAATTTAGTTGTAATATTGTTAGCTAATTGTTTGACGCCGGGAGGGAGTCATATTCACATGGCAGGTTTCAAGTTTTAGAATGTAGTGGGGAATCCAAAGGCACGAAATACTGAGCTCAATTACTGCTGATTTCGTAGCAGTGAGGTTTTTAGGTTTAACGTATTATGGATTGATGTATTGAAATTTAATGGCAATTCTATTGCAAACAGCTCTGATTTTGCACAGGTCAGATCAACGGATCTAAAGTTAGAACCATCGATTGTGTATTCTATGTTAGAAGTCATGGAGCAAGTTGGAGGCCGCTGCGCGTTTATTCAAATTGGTGAATAAGTGAAGTCATTCCCGGTTCAGCAGTTCAGTTAACTCGAGTGAGATTTGCAATTTTTGAAGACTAGACAGACTCATCGCCAATACGGTACATACCTCCAAACCGGACCAACTTTTTCCTGTTTGTCGATCAGCAAACTGATTTTTCCTATTTAATTTTGTAGAGCAGAATAATCCAGTGTCATTCACCAAAACACAATGGATCGCCTTTTGCGTTTAGGATCTGCAATGCCTGGTATGGACTTCGGTTTTTCTGATTTTGGGTTTCCGGTAGGAAATGAGATGCAATAATTTATAAAACCTTTACTAACCTTTAGGATTGAGCCAAGGCCCGCCTGCCGACGGACCAATCGTTGACACAGCCGAACAAGTTTACATTTCTTCTTTAGCGCTTCTCAAGATGTTAAAACACGGCCGTGCTGGAGTTCCAATGGAGGTTATGGGACTTATGCTTGGAGAATTTGTGGACGACTATACTTGTCGGTCAGTAGATTTTGTATATTCGACTACACCCATCCAATCATATCTCAAAATTACAAAGAACTCTAGCTACAAATTCTATATTCATAATTTCAAGAAATTATGCTTGCGTTTACCTTGCGTGTTCTTGTGCTATTGCGGGGTAGGAATATGTTGAATTGCTATTGTATTAATTCACCTGTATCATTTTGATTTTAGGGTCATAGATGTTTTTGCCATGCCCCAGTCTGGAACTGTAAGAACTGCTTTTTTTACATATCATAGCTGGAGATTAACCAAAATTATTTTCTAGGGTGTAAGTGTTGAGGCAGTTGACCCAGTATTTCAAGCGAGGATGTTGGACATGTTGAGACAGACAGGCCGGCCAGAAATGGTGGTAGGCTGGTACCATTCTCATCCAGGTTTTGGATGTTGGTTATCAGGAGTTGACATTAACACCCAACAAAGTTTTGAAGCTCTAAGCGAACGTGCGGTTGCTGTTGTTGTCGACCCTATCCAGTCCGTCAAAGGTAGGATTAAATATAAATTTTACTTTGCTTCATCTTTTCGGAACTTGATGGGTTTGCTTTAAATCATCAAAATGTTAATCTACTGAATTGCTTACTTAGGGAAAGTTGTCATAGATGCTTTTCGATTGATCAACCCCAATATGATGGTATTGGGACAAGAGCCAAGACAGACAACATCAAATCTTGGCCATTTGCAGAAACCATCAATTCAGGCTTTGATTCATGGACTAAATCGACATTACTATTCGATTAGTATTAATTACAGGAAGAATGAGCTGGAGCAGAAAATGTTACTGAACCTGCATAAGAAATCTTGGGCAGATGGGCTCAAACTTGAGGACTACAACGATCATTGTGAATTGAATGAGAAAACCCTTCAAAACATGCTTGAGTTAGCAAAGAGTTACAATAAGGTGATTTGCAAGACGTGCCTTGTATATTATAAATTTATGTGATGCTTAATCAATAATCATTTATTAGGCGTTGGAAGAAGAAGAGAAAATGACACCGGAGCAATTGGCTATTAAAAATGTGGGAAAGAAAGATCCAAAGCGGCACATGGAGGAGAAGGTGCGTTTTGCAGTAGATTTCGGATTAGTTTGAATGTTTTATGGGTAGTACATGGATGTATATTTTCTCTAGCTCTAGCGTAGTGAGTGATGAATGCTTTATCTGGCGTTAATTTGTTTTTTTGTTTTCCAGGTTGATCAACTGATGAGTGCAAACATAATCCAAAATCTAGGCGCAATGGTTCACACGATCGCTTTCAAGTAATTATGATAATTCTGTTATG
>JAAXYW010000547.1:10107-34717 GCA_036851895.1 Orthonychiurus folsomi | reverse complement strand
AGTCTTGGATTTGGTAATCCAGATTACAATGGCTTTCAGGAATATTGCAATGGTGGTATGAGTTCAGGTTAATTGTTTCTACCTATTCCTTTTTCAGCCAACGTTTAATTTTGTTTTTCCCAAGATGAATATGTATATCTATTTACCTTGGTTTTTCCATTACACCTAGCCCTACCATATTCCATAGTTAACCATATAAATCAATTTTTGAGATACACACTAACACTTGGTTACTTGGTTATATATAAATATCAGTTCAATACCCCTAGCGATACCACTTGTACTGATGAATACACTGTAATATTGTTGTAGATTTTCGTGATAATTACCAGCCTGATGATTACTACACAACTCCTGCCCCACTTTTGGACTCCGGATTTGATATGTATGACCAGCGTCAAATGTCAGAGGTTTCTCCTGGTGAAGCATATCCACCTCCTCCAAAATTCCCTCGATTTCAACAGCCGCAGAGACAACCTATGCTGGCTCAGTTGCATCAATTAAGGCAAAAGTCAAGAGGAGAGAGAGGTGGCCGTGGCCGAATGACTGTTGGAAAAAAGAAGGTCGTCCTTGATGCTATGGCAGCAGGCATTAATCTACCGAAAGGCTTCATTCCTACCGCGCCAAGAAATATGGCTATGCAAGGACCGGGTCCTTTAATGCAAATGAGGCCTGCCCCTGGATTTTCAACTGGAGACGCAGGTCCCGGCGAGAGTCCAAACTTTCTTCCTGTGGCTGAGTTCAGAGGATACAAAGTTCCAATACCTGGTCAAAACGCTGGTAATCAGTTTCGTGCACCCAAGGCCACAGCTCCAGTGCGACAGTCTGGCTCGTTTTATCCGAATCCCTTTGCAACGCAACGGCCGAACTTCCGAGGACAACATATGGCCGCGAATGGTCAAATGCGAGCTCCATTGTTGCCTAATCCAACACAATTCCACAATATGGCTTAGTAAGCAACTACATGGCGATTTTGTTGCACTCCGCATCCGCATTATGCATTATCCTATAGAAAGATATTCAGATATTTATTAAGAGTTTGAGCTAATGACTTGTATTATTGTGCTCTTTTCAGCCCTGGTCCTGAAGTGGAGGATTTCACTGCTGACGTTGTTTGTTGATCTGCTTGAAAGTTTTATACGAATTAGCAACTTGAAAATGATACTGGATTTATTTAAGGTTGGAATTGGAATCCCGTCTTCTGTAAATAAGTTAAAGTTAATATCTCAAACCTAATATTTTGGGTTAAAAAGTTAGAATTGCCTGCACTCAACAAAGCATATCTCCCCTGCTCTTTCGCTATTTCTCCATTCTTGATTTAAATGGAAAGTTCTAATCAGCCAATTCCGATTCAGGTTATCCTAACGAAAGGAAACCGGAAACCGTATGGCCGGTTCCTTTTCATGGTGTTATAAAGTTGTGTAGTTCGTCAGTTCGTCATTCCGATATTAAAATAAATATTGCTTTATTTTAAATGCATTTACCGCGAACTGTTTGTATAATTTTTTTGACACTTAGTAATCGGCAGAGTTTTCAAAAACCAGTTCAGTTAACGGCTTTGATAGAAAGGGAACCTCTGGATTCCTCATAGCCAGGAAATGATCACAGTTAACACAATAATTAGGCAAAACTGGTGGTTCAGTGGAATTGAAATCAATTCAGGGTAGCGTTGGCCAGAAGCACTCTAATGTGCCCTGTGCTCTGATCCTGATATAATGCGAAGTTAATGTTCAGTTGCTAAATTCTTAAGCAAAGCGAGCGCAGCACTGGCGCTAACGCCACGTTCTGCTTGGACGGGCGAGTCTGCCTCTGTTGGTGACATATTGATAAAAACTCGATAATTTCGAGTTGTATTTGAGCATTGTGTTAAATTTTACCAATTTCCACATTCTGGGATCCGATAATTTGGAAGCAAAGCAGTATTATTGGAGTTCCTAACATTTGGTAACAACTGCGGTCGATGGAGCGCTGCACGCAATGAGTTCCAAATTTCAAGGACAACTTGCACCTTCATTAACACTCCATCACAGCCAGTTTCAGTTACCCCAAGATTCAACTGATATTGGATAAATCACATTGGTATCATAAAAGAATCAGTAATATCTGCTGAACAAGTATGCTTTTTATTTTATATTAAATGTTTTGAGATCTTTGGAAAATTTTGTTGTGATATTGTTTAAGCTCAGCAATGGCAAACTTGCCATTTCAGGCTAAGATTATATCAGTATCAGACCATAAGCATATTTTTCCAAATAGCCAATATATATCTTTACAAATGCTCAAGCCAAGTCCTTGCGAACAGTTAAATATGTATAATAGAAATTGATTCTAGACTTCAGACTTGAGAAATTTTGAGCTGCCAATTTTAAAAAACGAGGAACGAGAGTCAATCTAGACAAGAATCAGTTTTTATTTATTCGGCACGTATAGTAAATTGTATGTATTACAATTTTGCAAGGCCATTTCTCATAATTTATCTAATTTCAGATGTTCGGAAGTAAGACTGGGCAATTCAAGAGAAATGCGAGGCAAAAACCTGGAAAGGACAGGAAGAATGGTGCTGCGCATGCGCCATTTGTAATTCATCTTCAAAATTTTCTTTTCGTAAATACGTTCTACAAGCACTACCTTCATCCAAAGTAGCCATGAGTCCAACAAGCCAAGGTTAGTCGTTTAAATATATATAAAGAGAGGCACGTTTTGGAATTCATCTTCAAAATTTTCTTTTCGTAAATACGTTCTACAAGCACTACCTTCATCCAAAGTAGCCATGAGTCCAACAAGCCAAGGTTAGTCGTTTAAATATATATAAAGAGAGGCACGTGTAATGTGCTTGTACCTGTACCGATTGCTGCGAAATGTTCATAAATTATAACTGTGATTTAACTGACATAACAAAGACTGACATTTATTGAAAGAATGGATAATAGGTAAGAGTTGTTACATGAAAACTTTCTTAAAAATTTTAGTATTACATACCTTTATGTTCCCTTTTGTAAACATTTTAATACAAGTGCAGTAAACTCCGTTATCCTAAAATTTATTTGACTTTACTTTTTTTGTCCACAGGTTTCTTTAATTTTGAGAAGGTTTACGATAAGAGAACTATTCTAGAAAGATACAAAGTACTACAAATGTGGGCTCGAGTTCACCAAGTCGACTGTTATTGATTATGTAGCATTTCCAGAAATTCCATTGGCTTGAGATGGTCTGTTTCCGCCGCGCCCAAATAGGCGATCCACCGGATGAAAAATTGTACTCATGATTCCTGTCACCAAATTTCGGGTTGACTCTGAGCTGCGTATTTTTAAGGATTCATCCACTATTCCAACAATATTTCCAGAAGCAACGGATCCCAGGATTTTATCCACTTGATTCATCACATGTTCTCTGGATGGTCGTGGTCTTGGTTCCCTGCCTTCCCTGCTGTGATGATGATTATGGCGGTGATGTCTTCTACGACCGTGCCTTCGTTCTGACGCGTCTTGTCGCTGAGATACTGTAGCAACGGGAGTTTGTTCTAGGTTAAAATCAAAGCCAAATTCCAATCCTTTAGTTTCACTTCACATGTTTCTCTGAGTTTTTACTCATTCCCGGTCAGTTTAATTGCTACATATTATTACCATTCATAGCCAAGGCGTTATTGTTTAGGTGTTCCAGGTTATCCACTACGGGTGGAGCTGAAGCTGATTGCGAAGCCGATTGAATAGACTGGGTTGTGCACATTATGGTTAGCAGAAATCTGTTCGTGTACATAAAATTTAATTTTTTGGAAGACAAAGGGCTTGAATGACGGGAATATTTGAAAAGTTTGAATTACACTCTTTTTTTTTTTGGAACAGTATTCGTGTTAGATTTGCACGGACCTCACTTTGAAATTGTACTAGAAAGGAAGGAATTTTAACCCTCAAGTTTTGTCAAATGAACACTAAACAAATTGAATCAAAAGCAATAGTTAGTGCACAGCTAGCTTATAGCTGGTGCCTGGTGCCCGTGCCCCTCAAAAACTGCGAAAGAAAATGAAAGAGGCAGAAAATGTTCCCATTCATTAATAATTTCATCATGTTATGGGGAAATTTAATGGACTGAAAAAATGTGAGAAATGACAGTGCATTGCATTGCTTTAAAGAATTACATATTTCTTGAGAATTGTACACTCAGGGCTCAGGTCAGGTGGAGTCTTCCAACATTATTGCATTGCATTGCACGATTGCACCTTTGCACACCCAAGTGAGTTGGGAAACCTTGTATTTATGACATTATTGTTGGCGTCCATTACAACATTTTGGATATGCGCAGTACTTGATTGAAATTAACAGTGGGAACTCATAACCAGTTTTTGTGTGCATGACTCATCGCATCACATATCGGGATATTTCATGTTGTACGCATAATTCATCCGCTCATACGACGTTAATGAAATCGAGCCTACAACTCCATGCAGCAATAATAGTGGAAACTGTATGATGTAAGTCGGACTCGGAGGATCGGAAGGTCGCAAAGGTCTCAGCTTGCTTATTGTCACCCTTCAAGCCTATTGGCTAATTACTAATTGGTCACACCAAAACAATTGCGAACGTCAGACGAATTCTATTAGGATTTTTTAGCATCGCACCGCCGCCCGCGCCCGCCACTATCTATACTGTGTACTGCGTACTGCCACGAAAGTAGAAGCTCATAATGCGGGGAAATTCAGAATTTTTGGCCTTATAGGAATATCTGTATTTAGAATTCCTCAAGAAAAGAAAACGTAACCGTTAAATTACTTCCATTTTTCTATGTGAACGCTTCAATACATTATTATTACCTTGTATTAAAAAAATGGTCTTCTAGTTTACGAGTCGACTCCGATTCAACGTCGACGTTTGACCTGAGCATTACAAAAACATCTTTATGTCGGATCCGAGTAGCTTGCAAAAGCACAATGCAATATAAGTACTCTTAATAATCATTTCAATATAATTCAAGTTTTATCAGACTTTCAGCCTTGCTTGGATCTTGCATGTTGCATTTGGATTCTTCAATCAAAAGTAAATAATAAAATAGTAAAACATAGCTTGCGTACGGGAGAGCCATCTGTGTCCGTGTGGTCATAAGCCGAAGCATTGTAAAGGACAAATTGGATGAGTGAGAGGGGACTTTTAAAAAAGCGGAAGTAAATCAAAGTGGAAGTGACCCTCCCTCCCGTTATTAATCCGTGCAGTTAGTTAAATTCGCCCTAGCCCCGGCCTCCGGTCACCGGAAAATACTCAAATATTAGAATTGCCCATCCTCAAATCGCTACAGGTTCTTTAGAATTTGCTCTGTGTGATAACCATTTGCTGCCAAGCTTCGGCCGTCTACTATCAAGGAAAAAGATGGTGAGTAATACTATGAAACCGGATATTTATTGACATTTTTGACATCTATAATTCGTTAAATAATTTCAATCAGGAGACACAAGTAGTTAAATATGTACCTTGGGTGGAGAAGATTAAGATTTTTGTCTATTTAAGCTTTAATACACCAGAATAAACAATCTCTTGTCGCATATACAAGACATGTGCTATGTAGTTGACAAGCAAGTTTGGCTTAGCTTTAACTCCAATGTGAACTGTGTGGTTGTTTCAATATTTGTAAATCTTTCAGACGGATCAACAATTAGACTGTGCATTGGATTTAATGAGAAGACTACCACCACAACAAATAGAAAAGAACTTGAGTGACCTGATTGACCTGGTGCCTAGTCTGTGTGAGGACCTACTTTCGTCAGTTGACCAACCCTTGAAAGTTGCTCGAGATAAAGTAATTGGAAAGGATTACTTACTGTGTGATTACAATCGTGACGGGGATTCGTACCGGTAATTTACTTGAACTGCATCTGTATGCAAACTTGAATATGGTTCATATTGGAATTTTAATCGGGTGTTGGATTTTCCAGCTCACCGTGGTCTAATACATATGACCCCTCCCTGGAGGACGGAGCAATGCCTACAGAAAGACTGCGTCGACTTGAAGTGGAGGCCAATGCCGCATTTGAGCAATACAGGGATATGTACTTTGAGGGAGGGGTATCCTCCGTTTACCTTTGGGATTTGGACCACGGATTTGCCGGTAAGACTAATGGACATTAACTTAACTTACTCCAAATGAATTCTGCAAAGCAGAGGTCCTAGAGCGGTCTAAGTATAATAGCACACTAACATCAGGTTAGATACTTAGCCTTAACTACTTACGCACTCACTCACACAATTTCATAAAGCATAGTAATCACACACGGCAGGGTACTCAGCATGATAATCTTAACTGTGCAGAGTATACTACCGCCATAAGACACACTAATCTAAAATAGCACACTAACCTAATCTAATAGCACACCAACCGAAACACGGCACACGTCAAACTTAAAATTTACACGAATCCCCCGCAACATAAAATCTCACATGGTATTAACCTAGCGGTACTCTAATTACTGCACATGAAGTACAAGCTTATTTTACGTGCATGTTATTATTTATTTGGGCCATGAATTTATTGCGAGTATGTGGCAACGTACATTACAAAGCTAAACCTTTGAATTTGTGTTCTAATAGTCAATGATAACTTTAATTTAAATGTTCAGGTGTAATTCTTATCAAGAAAGGAGGGGATGGTTCCAAGAAGATTAAGGGATGTTGGGATTCCATTCACGTTATGGAAGTTTCGGAGAAGACGACTGGTCGCTCTGCTCATTATAAACTGACTTCAACTGCGATGCTTTGGCTTCAAACTCATAAACCAGGTTCTGGGACTATGAATTTGGGTGGAAGCCTCACACGTCAGGTAAATAAAAAATTCTACGGTTAACACTTATCGTCCTGAAAATACGACAAGTGCTTTTGCTTTTAGTTCAGTAATTTGAATTTAGATTTCTATTACGGAAAATATCACTTTTTCTAACCCGCTCAACATGTAATTAAGGCTTGCTTTTGTTTGAATTTGTTTAGATGGAACAGGACTGCCCAATATCTGATACCACTCCGCACATTGTTAACATTGGGAAAATGATTGAGGAAATGGAGAACAAGATACGTTCCACCTTGAACGAGATTTATTTTGGGAAAACAAGAGATATTGTCAATGGGATTCGGTCTATTAATCCTCTTTCCGATCAAATGGCTCGAGCCAACCTAAAGAATGACTTAGCCGCTGCGCTGCAACGTCGCCAGGCTAAATCGTCAGAAAATTCAAACTAACTCCCTCATTCAACAATGAATGCACTGCAATAGCAATTGCACAGTAAAAAAGTATGTGTCCACACGTGTATGAATTTTGCCTGAATGAATATACTTGCGGCGTACGAGTATGGTGTCGTGTGTTTTTGGGTTCCTTAATGATATTTTGTTAGTTAATGTTATTTTTAACGTCACATATTTCACATATTCGCTTTACCGGTACGCAATTTGCATATTGCTCTAACTTTCACTTTTTAAACTGGAAATATCAAGAATTGGCGGTGGATTGGCTCTTGGCTCTCAGTACTTGCTATTTCATCTGGTGATTTTTTAGTATGGTGCAGATTGATCCTTTGATTCATTTCTTCTAAAATTGCCACAATCTGTTTATTTCAAATGTATGAATGAATACCTGTAGTCTTGTTGGGATATGAGTCCTGAGAAGCCAAACTGTCTTGTCTATTTATGCTATTTTCTTTACAAGATGTACGGTTGTTAAAATGTTAAGACATTTTGTTTCATGAAGTGAAAAATAGGCTAGAGGATCACTGCGCATGAATTGTTCTATGCAGAATTACGATGTACATATTTTGATAAATATTTGGAAATTAAAAGGAATAACTGATGGGCAAATTAATTTATATAATGAACTTACATGGATGTTAGCTACCTTCTACCCTGTAACTGAAATGGTTTTCGTGAACCAAAACAAATATGAGCAACGCTGAACATGTGAGGCATAAGGTTGCAGTTGCAAGTAGTGAACAACGCATCAACTCTGGTTCTCAGTCACTTGCTGGTAATTGGAATCTTCTGACTAACTACTCCAAATGGCCTCGATGGCTCCCTGGATTAAAAATCATTCATTATGTTATTCAGATTTTTAGTATTGGAGAATGACTTTTTCAAGCCCCACATATAAGTAGTTCAGTTTACGATCAAATAACTTTTATACGTGAGTGTAATTCCACTATTTCAGAACTTATTAGCCACTAATCCTACCACTTGCGCTAATCGATTTTGTCTATTTGAAATATATTTCAAGATTTCAGAGAAATTAAGTCTGGAAGTTCAAGCAGCGAGTTGTTAAGTTCTCTTTTATATCAGTGTTTGGAGTTTGAAGTATTCATAGCACGGAACGCAATCAATGTCAATAAATTGGTAATGTTATTTTGCTTAGTTATTTTAGGTTTATGCAATACAATAGTAATTATTGCAATAATTTTACAATTCTACTGTAGCGGCTGTAGCATAGAAAATGCGATTTTGACTAACGTTTTCAATGGGTCAGCGAGTGCGGCAAATGTACAAGGATTCAAACCTCTGCTTTCACTTTTTCTCTCCCTTTTCGTTTTGATGTCGACAAGGCCTCTACGTCGTAACAATTTGCTTCCAGCGACTCGGGAAGGTCACAATTAAGATAATCCAGGAAGGGGAAGGAAGTCGTTTGTGAATTGAAGACGAAGTTGTATTATTTCCAGCAGTTACTAGTAGGACGAAGTGAATAATCAAACATCACGCTACGCTGCATGTGGTAGGTAGGTTTTGATTCAATTTATCAATAAACTAAAACATGTCAAGTTCCTCTTCAGCATTTTGGAAGTCAGCTAGACTTTCCTTACCTCTCTTTCTGGAATTTGTTTGGTATCCCGTGAATGAAATTCGTAAATGCTACCCTGGCGCCTTGATTTTCGACAGGGAGTTTACTTAACTGAAAACTTAACTAGTGTGATGGGCAGTGGGCAGGTCATATGTTAGATTCTTAAAACATATTACTTATAAGAACTTTATTTACTGCAAATGTCCAACTCAGTTTCTTTCTGGCAGTTCCGCCTGAGTAGCATGGAGTCAGTAATGTCCACTATGTAGTGCAATATTTTATCAGTTCTGATTTGAATTACTTAACAAAAAATTGGATTCTAATTTTTCTGCACTTCAGTTGGGGACGGTTTTTCTCCATTGAAGTTATTCTCTTTAGAACTCTTCATCGCAGATCAAACATCTAAGGCAAGTTAATTAAATTAAAATATTGCGCACTATTCGACGAATTCTTTTATCGTTAACAAGTAATTGATATGGCGGTAGTGGATACGTTCTGTAGTAAAATATTTACATGTATTTGCATTATATTTTAGAAAATTATAATTTGTATATTTTGTTCTCCAGAATCGCGTGTTAAAACACTACTCCGCGGATAGATTGCTAGAAAAATCAACTCAAATCTGCTGACAATGTCGAACAAGTTGCCACCCCGTTGGCTGAATTGCCCAAGGAAATCTCTAGAGTTTATAGGAAACAAATTTATTGTATTTAAAACTCCACTGAGCGATAAATTCGATGAAGTTGTGCCGGAAGCTTCACGTTTTCCACCGAAAATGATTTTAGAACATATGAAGATGTCAAAGGTAGCGCGCGACATTCAATTGCCGTACTTTTACTTAGAATTGTCAATGTGAACAGTACAAGAATATTGGTGTTGTTTACAGGCTAGAATTGGACTCTGGATTGATTTGACCAAAACAAACCGTTATTATTCTAAATCTGAAATAGAATCCAATAACATTATATACTTCAAACTAAACTGTGCTGGACACGAACAAGCACCAACACCGGACCAGACTAAGGAATTTATTGACCAGTGTCGAGATTTTATCGAGTCAAATAGCACAGATTACATTGGTGTTCATTGCACTCACGGATTCAACCGTTCAGGATTTCTTGTATGCTCTTTTCTGGTCGAGGAGTTTGATTTTAGTATTAGAACTGCGGTGGTTGTATTCGCTAAAATGAGGCCACCTGGCATCTACAAAGCAGAATATCTTCAAGAATTGTGGGATAGATACAGTAATGCAGAAGATGATGGACCATGTCCACCCGCACCGGAACTGCCTGGTTGGTGCTTCGAAGAAACTGCGCCCGAGGAAGAAACTAGTCAGGATTCCCGAGATCCTCCGAACAAGAGACGACGACTAAATGAGTTTGTTAAGAAAGATCCTAAGTTTATGGAGGGTGTTGACAACGTAGAACCTCTCACGGATATCAATGAACAGTTTAATATTCAAAAAACAGTTCAGTCAATTTGTGGCTGGCAAGGGTGAGTTTTTGTGTTTATCTACTAATTGTCTAAAGCGTGACCTCATGTCAAACTACTGTAGAGTTGGATTCCCTGGGTCACAACCAATCTCAATGGACAAAGATAATATTATGAAATTACATGAAAAACCGTATATGTTATCATGGAAAGCTGACGGGACTCGCTATTTGATGTACATACACGACAGATACCACATATATTTTGTTGATCGTGATAACACGGTGTTCTTAATAAACGGCTTGACGTTCCCTTTGCGGAAACCCACGCACGAGGAGCAATATTTATCAAATACTCTGGTTGATGGGGTAAGCAAGTATGGTAGTCTTGATATTGCCTTGAAACTCTTGGAACCTAAAATATGTTTTTTAATTTTTAATTTTTTTCCATATATTATTGTTTGGTTTCTATTTCAGGAAATGGTCATTGACATTGTTGAAAATAAAAGTACTCCGCGTTTTCTCATATACGACATCATACAATTCAATGGCAAAGATGTGAGTAAGCTGGGTTTTCGGCACAGGCTAAGCTGCATCCAGGTAAATTACACATTTTTGAACGTATCATAGCTTTTGGTAACTTATTAATTCTGTTTTCACATAATCAGGATGAAATTGTGAAACCTCGCTACTCGGCTGTCGCGCGAGGTACCATTGATCGCTCAAGTGAACCATTTGGGGTACGACTAAAGGATTTCTGGCCAGCTGACTTTAATGCTGCGAATAAGTTATTAAACGGAAGTTTCCAACAAATGTTAACTCATGAGCCAGATGGATTAATATTTCAACCTGAAATGGATGTATGTTTCGAATCGCATTCTTAACATTATTCAACTAGTAATTTGATTGTTTCACTGATCTGTTGAAATTCAGCCATACCAATGTGGCCGTTGTGATAATGTTTTGAAATGGAAACCACCCGAACTAAACACAATTGATTTTCGCTTAAAAATTGTTAGACTGACTGGTGAAGGGTAAGAAAAATTAAGTGTTTTCTTGTACATTTATATTATCCAACTCAAATATATTGACGTTTTTGCAATTTTGTTTGCAGGATACTTCCAACAAATGTGGGGGAACTGTACGTTGGCAGAATGAATCAGCCGTTTGCTCACATGAAACCTCTACCAAAGAGTGCAATCAAATACGATGGAAAAATTGTAGAATGCTCTTACGACTTTCCCACCAATAACTGGAAATTCTTGCGTGAACGGACTGACAAATCTTTTCCGAATGCATATGAGACCGCTGCAGGTAATAAGAATATATTACACTAGATTTAATTAGTCATTAATTACTAAATTCTCACCTTTCATTTTTTTGGCAGCGGTGGCCAAAAGTATAAGACATCCTGTGACAAAGGACATGCTCTTACAATTTATCAGAGACAGGAGTTATCTTGTAGGTTTTCAAATACTTATATTAGTGAATTAGTGCACTTTTTCTGAAGCAGGTACGCGTGTGTATTGTAATGAATTGTTTTTGTTCGTAAAGGCTATAAGATGAAAACTGAGGTTAAACGAAGATATACTTTTGAGTGGACTGATGCGATGGTGAGGAATACCGGAGAATCCGAAGTTTTGTAGTTACATTGTTGAGAAAATTTCCGAAACATAAACACGTTTAAATTCAAAAATAAAAAGTATTTATTTATGGATATGCAAGAGGTGAATTTTAATGCATTGCGGTAAGAAGATCATTTGACTCAAGGACATGGTGGTTAAGATTTCTTTTCTAGATGTGGCAAGGCAAGAATTATTGCGTCTTGCGTTGTTATGGAGAAATAATTCTTGTTGATGCAGTTTGCCAATACATTTTAGCTCACCCTGTATTGCGTACGCAACGACTGCGAAATTTATAAACATTTTTGGCATCTATTTGCAATTTAACTACAGTACTAGCTGAAAACATCAGGGCAGGATCTTGGCAGCGTTATTGAGCTTGCGAAACATGGACACTTCAAGCGTACCGGATATGCCAGAGGCATATCAGGAAGTTGGTGACGCGGACGACGAATTAAATTTGACATATTCAATACATACACTCCATAAGGCAAAATCACCAGAGTCAGAACCATCGCTGCATGATTTGGAGATGCAACCTGATCTTCAACCAGTAATAACACTACAATTAAAACTATATTTGTAGTACTTTCCTCTAGCTTTTATATATATGCTTCTACATGCTTCTGGCTTCTATTCTAGAGTTTCCACACGGACGCTACCGGGAAAGCATCAGAGGCAGAATTACCTCCTACGGACTACTATATGTATGAAACTGCAATCGCGGAGCACGAATTGGATGACGATTACCCAATTGCGCGAAATATTGTAAGCAATTAGCTGTAATGATTTTACTCATTTCAGTTTTAATGTTTATTGGATTGGAACTAGGTTGAGACTGGCAACAAATTCTTCATTGAGCGGAACCTTTATGCACATCTACACGCGACTTACGAAATTGTTCACAATTATTATCAAGATGAAATGGTCGAACTTGAGACTTTGGCTATTCGGCCACCTACTTTCATCATTTTTGGGAAATCTGGTGTGGGGGTATCAACGCTGGCAAAGAAAATGGTTGAAACATTGAGATCAGTTTACATCAGCCGTAAGTTTGTTGTAAATTAAGTGGAGGTTAAATTTACTGCCAATCATTACCAAACTAATTGATTTGTGATTTCTTGCAGCCAAGTCGGTTGTTGACTATTTCCAAGAGCACCACGTACCTGAGGAAGTAGGCATGGCCAAAATAGACATTGCTGTGGGGATGCCTACTAAGCAGCTGTTTATGATTATTGATGCTCGAATCAAAGAACTAGACGTTTTGCACAGGTACTGGTAAAATAAACCCTATTGTAGTTTTAAATTAAGGAGGAAATAAATTTTGCAGGGGGTATGTAATGGATGGTATACCCATGATGATGGCCAAAGATATGACCGTTGAGGATCAAATGGAGCTGCTTGACAAATTGCCTATGAAGCCGCAATTCATAATTCTGATGCATGTAAGTTGAAGTTAACTAAGAAAGCCATTGAACAGTTAACTTGGAATATTTTTTTGGCTAGATGCAAGACATTGACTTGTTTCGACGCCGATCAACACAAAAAGCTGACGAACAGACTGGTGAAGTCTATACCCGCAACCAATACATTTGTAGGAAATTTTCAAAGGAAAAGGTACCACAGAATATGAGCAGTACTTCCAGCAATGACGGAAATATTGACGAGGACGAGGAAGAAAATAAGAGCCAAGGCGGTGTGAGCCAAGGCGGTGTGAGCCGAGGCGGTGTGACTTTTGTCAGTCAACGTGCTGCGTCAATTCATTCCGATGAATTAATTGAGGAATTGTCTGCGAAACCTACTACGGTTGCAAATAAATACTTAGTATGACCAAAATTTAAACTGGATCTATATATATATATATATTAATTTATATTTGCTTAGAGTACAGCATCAAAGGACTTTCCGCCGCTAAGTTCGGAAGTTATCGATAGGCTTTACTCACGGGAAGAAGATTCACCAGCAAGAATCCAAGAGAGCCTTGACCGGTTTCGCGAGAATATATTTCACCTTGAAAAGTTTATTGACAGCATTGATCGACGGAAAGTACTAGAACTGAATTCCTATTTTTCTCCATCCGTTCTTCTGAAAGTATGACATTTGAATATGCGATTTAAAAACCGTGCTCAACCAGGGGATTGCACATTTTCTATTTTTGATGTTGCAGAATGTCTTAGAGTTCACAGACAGTTTTGGAATTACCCCGACGCCAATTCCGACTAAATTGGTTGACCAAATGCAGCTGTCCAAAATGTTACACTTTTCTGGGGAGGCAGGAGAATGGACCGATGCAGAAGGCGATCTGGAAGAGCGGCCTTGTCCTGAAGAACCAAAGAAAGAGACAGATTGGCCGGCTGTTTTGCGAGCTTGTACCTATCGTGGTCGCGTAGATCCGCGATTCCGGTAAAATATATATCAATACTTGCAGGACTTTGGTAAAAGTTGAGTTAACATAAAATTGCATACTTCACAAACAACGGTATTGACAGATGGAGGATTTCACGTTGGAAGAATCTATGCCCAGTTGCCCTAAAATTTGGAAAATCCCGAGCTGGGAAGCCAGAATTAGCTGTCGGGTATTTTACTCACAAATTTGTAAATCAATTTCATTTGTAATCGTGTTGAAATGTCTGAATATAGGTTCATGGACAAGGTGTATTTTATGTCAAGTGAGAATGCATTCGCACAATTCAAGGAAAACCCACGGCCATTCCTCCTTCCTAAAATGCCTTCAAGTCCAGTAAAATTTTATGTCATTGGGCATCCCTTAGCTGGGAAAACATCATTTGCAGAACACTTGGCGAACAGATTGGATGCTACTGTAAGAATTTGTAGAATTAGCTGTAGAATTAATGCAGAGTATTTTACTTTAGCAATCCCTTTGCAGGTAATTGACATGGTGCACGAGGTAAAGAGAAGGATGCATTTGGTAAAGTTTGACTACCTGTTTCGAGCTCGATTGGAGGCTGTTCTTGAAATGAAGAAAAGGCTTGATTTAGAATATTTTCGTGATTGGAAAAGACAAGAACGAGAAAGGCGAGCTGCAGTGCTCCGATGGATTGATGTGCGTGAGCTTTTGACTTTTTCCTTGAACCGAGCAAAGTTTCATGTTCAGTCCAAAAAGTAGTTAAACGCGTTCTGTTTTACAGGATTTCATACGGCGAAAAGCTGATGAATTATTAAATGCATCCCTTGAATTGGAGAGAGAAGAATACAAGAAAGAGCGTGACGCATATTTTGCCGGTGCAATGAACCACGAACTTCTAGAACCATTTTCCAGTGCATGTCAACCGAACACGTTGTCAGGATTTAGCTGGAATGACTTTGTGGATCAAATCGTAAGCGCAGAGAAAAAAATAATGCTGGAATTTAGTACTACATTCTACATAATTGCTTAATTTAAAGCGTCATGGAAAGAGAAACTGGACGCATCAAGAAATATTGGAATTAGCCTGGCACCTTTTCCATTTGGGATTACTCAAGTACAAACGAAAGAAAAAAAGACTGGTCCGAAAAATCTTAAGGAAATACAGGAAGAGGAGAGGGGACGGTGACAGTGAGGTCAGTGGTGAAGAAGAATCTGGCGAAGGCAGTTCTGAACAAGAAAGTGGAAGTTCTTCCGAAGATGGAAAGAACAAACATAAAAAGAGAAAGCGGCGAAGACGGCCTCCATGTAAAAAAGCACCCAAGCCTGTAGACTCTGATGATGACGAATTGCTTGTGAGAGTTGAGTCAAAAGAGTCTTCCGTTTTTGGCACTGATGATGAAACTGACGGTAAAAATTGGCAACAAGGCGCCCGTTACAGTTTTAATTTACAAAATTCAATGCGTTTTCAGAATCTATTAAAATGAGATACCCAGAAATACCTGCTGCTCTGATCGATTCCATTCCTAGACCAGCCAATGTTACAGAAAAGCATCCACTAGTGGAGGATTATGTGCTAGAAGTAATGGTGGAAGCCGAAAAGTGGGCTGACTCCAACCCTCCAGAACTCTACGCAGAAGTACTACGCAGAGCTATCAGAGAAGCTGAAGTCAAATATTTGGAGAAAAACAGCCACGGGCCATTGTAAAGATTTTCTCAATTTATTGTTGTCAACTCGAACAGATTCCTATTTTTGGCTGACTAACAGAACAGTCCCATTATACAACTGCTGAAATCAAAGAGTTTATTGTTCTTTGCAGGAGCGGCGGTTGGGTTGTTGACAACCTTGAGACTGACATTGAGAAATGGCGATTCTGTCTCAGGAGTTTGGATATTGCACCGGATAATGTGATCACCCTTGTCGACCAAACACCTGGTAATACAACAGTTTGGACGGCTCTAAAACAAAAAGTCAGAGCTGAGCGTCACAGCAAGGAACTCAAAGGTAATGCCTGGAAGCTCTCACTATTTACTTTACTTTTGCTGAGTCGGACCTTGTTAACAGCCTACCTGAAAGATGTCGGAGAAGTAGCTCATCTTCACATGCAAGAAGCTGCAGGAGAAGGTGGGGAAGGATCTGCATATGCGCGTCCTCGAGGGCCGTTTAAATTTCCTTGGATCCCGGAAAATAATGTCCCGGAAATCGTTAAGGAGGACGTGCCTGATTATCCGCGAGATGATCTTACCGAATCATACCGAACAGCTGCATCACAAGTTTCTGCTCATCAACGCGATCGCAGAAGGCAGATTTCTTTGGCAGATTCCGAATTAGATATCACTACAGACCCAAAAGTACTGTTGAAGGATTGGTTTGAGACATTTGACCCAAATGATGATTATAAGGTCTCAGAACCACGAGCTGCGGGTCTCAGCGCTAGTCCATATACGCGACCCACACCGGAAATGGAAGAATGGATAACCCGCAATGTCCAATACGAAATGCTCACAAATGTGAGAGGGATGTCTGCCATTGCTAGCTCTTCTCGTGGAGATGACGACTCGGCTCTAGGCATGGCACCCGGTGAAGAAATTCCCGCGAGCGGTGTAGCGTCAGCGGAAAAACCTACAGCTCAGAACTTGCTGGACAACTGGCCTGGTCCAGGACCTATACCTTCGTTCTTTGAACTTGGCAACGAAGATGATCTTATTCGCACCCCCAGTGTACTTTTGTCAGACCCAGGTGCAACTTATCCTGATGGCGAAATGGGCCCAGAGGGAACACTTTCCGAGGGGAATGCGCACCCTGAATCACAGAAGCGAAAATTTCAGAAACAAATTGCTGCTTTCGACGAGTTCTGGAATATGGCAATACCCGTTCTTCACCAAGAACAAATTCGGTACTGGGAAATGGGAGTGGTCGAGGAAGACACAATTAAGGAGAAAATCCGCATCCTGTGGGAAGATTTGGAAAGTAGATTCATTTTGCCCGCAGTTAGAGTTGACGAAAGAGATGTGATTGAAGAAACGGAAGAATGGGAAGAGGCCAACAAAAAGTGGGATGCCGGTAATGTCATGCAGCTCCAATCAATTTTTTTTAATCTTTAATATGTAATATATATTCAACATAATAATATAGCGTCAAAAGACCCTGCACAAAAAGAAGTCATCGGTGAAAATGAAGAGGAAGCCGAAGAAGAAGAATCATCCTCTGATGAGGAACCTGAGTTAGGCCCCGAAGACCAGGATCCCCTGCAAAAACTTCGAGGAAAACCTGATGAGTATCTGAAAGAAGCTTCGCGTCTTAACGAAATGCATCTTTATGGTGATTTGAAGGATTACTGCCCAGTCACCTTAAAGGACCTTGGAGTCGTGAGGAGAGGATTTCCCAGATTTGCGGCCAAATACCGTGATAAACTATATATGATGCGAAATGAGGAATGTGTGAAACGATTTATTGAAGATCCAACTAGTTTTCTGCCAATTGACAAACCATTTCCTGGTCCACCACCACGCATTTGCATTACTGGTATGGATATTGATGTTGTTAACAACTTGTTAAGCTAAACAGTTAAAATGTTTTGCTTCACTTATAGGACCGCCTGGTGCTAGTCAAGAGAAAGTGGCCTCGCAAATGGCAAAAGAGTACGGAGTTTTCTTTGTAAACTTCCGAGAAAGGCTCCAGGAACTCGTTAAGGTGAAAGTTGGAAAGAAAGTCGGCCCGGATGCCTTTGAGTTTAATTTGAGGTAAAGTAGTATAAGTTATTATGGATCGACCAGAATATCCCAAGGGAGCTTTGACTCATGCTCATGGTCCAAATTGCAACCTATATTTTCAGAGGAGAAAGTCTCTTAACCATGCAGGAAAGCGACAGTTCGTTCGATCTCCCGGCCAAGGCTTTAGCCGCAAAGAGTGGAAGCACTATTTCTGAAAGACAATATAGTGAAGAAGAATACGGAGAGGGTGGATCGCCGGCACAAAGGGAGCTGGCGAAATTAAAAATTAAAAGTTTGGGAGTTTCAAATGTAGCAAATATCGCCAGCTGCCCTCTTAGCGGTTTGGAAAAAACGGAGACAATTGCTGGACAAGAATGGACAAAAACCAGCGAAACTGAAAGTGCAATTAAAAGTTTCTTAGAGACCGGCGCTCAACTTCCCGACTTTGTTTTGGACGAATACGTTGCTCCACTTTGGCAAATTGACCCATTCAAATGCAATGGATTTGTAATGGTTGGCTTCCCAAATTCAGACGAAGACATGAGATACCTTGCGGAAAATAACTTGATACCAGAATATGTTTATGTCATTGACGTAAGAAAAACGTTCTCGATTACATCCATCAACTGTGCAATTAATTTATTCAAACTATAGTGCAAACCAAAACCAATGCGGAATCGACTGCTAATGAAAACCGTGGATGATTGGCACCGCAATCATCCAACCAAAAGAAAGCCAAAAGCAGACAAACAAGATGCACCAGATAAGCCTGTTGACAAATCAATGGAAGATCGGAAGGGCTTATTTCTGAACCCCAATTATAAAAACAAGGTTCAGCCGGAGGATCCGGAGGGTTGGACTTATAACGATTCTGTTGCTGTGCGGGTATCTTCACATCTACACAAATTCCATCGATTAACCTCCAAAAATTTGCGAAAGCTGAAAGTTAGTCCATTGTAGTTGCAGTTTCATCGGGCATTAGGCTCCGTGTAATAGGTTTGTCGTTTCAGGCTGCCATGAATAGATATCGTACTAACTGGATGCCCATTAGAGCCAACATGAGCTTGAGAATGGCCGAAATTGAGCTCTTGGAACAAATCAATACGTCACTGAAATACAGGTTACGGCCGTTTACTAAATTGCATTCATTTATGTTATCCAACTTCAACACTTTTAAATCATCATTTATTTCGGAATGTCATTTTTAATTCTATTAGATCAAGCATGTTTGAGACAACCCATATTTTGAATGAAGACGAAGCCAAGGTTTTACTTGATAGCGGGTTTTATCCGCTGAGTAAATTTCGCCGCTGGTGCCCAGTAGAGGTAATGACTGGTCGTGTACTCTTCAGATTAATTTAACTTTTGACTTGACTCTTCGTTTAATAGCTCTCAAAAGGAAATTTGGCTGTGAATCTTTGGAATGCACCAGGAGTAAAGAAGTTTCCAGTTTTATACCGCGGATACATTTATTTTATTGGTGAGTTTAGTAGAATGTGTAATTGTACAACGCATACATTACAATTTTTGAATTTGAAACCCCTTTTGCAGCCGGAGAGAAAAATTTAAAACATTTCCGAGAAAATGTCTGGGAAACCGTTCAACAGAATGGACCAAGTGAAACAATGCCACTCTTTGTTGTGATCAACGGGCCTCCGCGGTCTGGAAAAACCACACGTAAGCGCTAAATGAAATTTCGGGAATTTAGTGAACATAATAGACTGTTGATACTATTTTCTAGTCGCGAAGAAACTAGAAGAGAACTTGGGCCTGGTCCGCATTACACAGGAAGGGAATATACAGGACATCATCAAACATTCCTTTGAGAGTATTTTGGCGGACCAGGATAGTGAGGGTCGAAGTAGTGCCAATGTCGGACCTCAGCCCATGAAAACTGCTGATGAGATCATAAATTATCTGGGCCGAGGGCATAAAGTGCCCCTGTACATGGCATACAGGGCGCTGGATTTATCTTTGATGGCACCAAAGTTTGTTACTTTTAACTGAAACACTGACCCTGCTGCCACTAATGACTCTTCTGTACTATTTAGAGCACAATTCCATGGAATTGTATTTGAAGACTATCCTTTAGAAGATGTTCAGTTGCAAGAGTTGCTTGAGCGAGGACTTGTCCCAACAGTTGTTATCAATTTAGAAATAACTATGGCGGAGCAGTTCCGGCGGGCAGAACTCAAACGATTTGATCCGAAATATAAGTGAGTTTGACACCTTAATCTTGATTGATTAGAATTGAAATCTAAATCCCTTGTTCCTAATTAATTGAAGCTATACGGATTTCACTGAAGAGTGCGATGAATTCATTGAGTATTCTAATGAAGACTATGAGCCAATGATTGCTCCCTGCTTGGAATGGTACGTCTTACTTCCGTGAAATATTAAAGTAGTTGTTTGTTGACTTTTAATTCACATTTTGTATAGGTATGCGGCAGAGCTACAATGTTTATTTAGCATAGATGGGACTCAAAGCCCAAGCACAATCTACAAGGCTGCTGAAGCTCGTTGTATCTATGCAATGAATAATATGCAACGCTATATTATATCTGGATTATCAGGTAAGAAACGCACCATGTACAAGTTAATTCAGATGTTAGGATTCAGATTTTGATTTTGCCCCTAAGGCAAACCTGCAACTTTGGAAGCAACTGGACCCTTAACAAGTCTCATCGAATCCAATCTGACTAGCCAATTCAGAAATTATGACCCAGTGGCATTGAACGAAAACCAGGAATTGGTTAGAATTGACAATGTTCCAGATATTAGTTTGAAGCTTGTTGCAGAATACAGGGGCGAACTATATGTCTTCGCTAATGAAAAGCACGTTGAAATGTTTATTGAAAATCCGGGGAAATACACAAATCCCACATGCCTCCATGTCGTACCTGAACTTCTTCCCACAGCATACTGCCTTACAGAAGCTGAAATGGAAGAAATGGAAGATCATTGGGGTTTCTTGGATTTTGATCCAGTGCATTACAAAGGAGGAAACTTCTTGTAAGTTTGTTATAACTAACTATTGACTCAATTGAGCCGAAATAATCCAACCTACTAATCTCAGAGACAAGTCCCTAACTCGTGGAAAGTCCAAATTCTGTGCAGAATACAATCACCGACTCTACTTCTTTATAAACCCATCAAACTTGGACACGTTTATGCGAAAACCTCAAGATTACGCATTTCTTCAAATGCCGGCGAAAATTCCAGCAAGAGCTGGTCCGAAGCCCGTAAGCTCTTCATAAAATACTTTTCCAATTGATGAAGTTTAAATCGGGTATTTGAAATTCACAGTTGGACAAGCTCAGTCCTTCTGGATTCGTGCTTGGTTCAGGCCTAGCACAGGACGTCATACAATTACTAACAGTTGTCGCCAAAAAGCGTCCAAGATTCCCATTCACCAGCGTAGCGAGGAGTGGAGTGCTCTACATGGGCTACTATTTGAAAAGTAAGAACGCCAGTTTATTTCTTGTAATTATGGGATTGCACATGGTAATAAATTCCATATTTGCAGCCCTCAATATGAAGTCAAGTTTGGAGTTGCGGAATTACTATCGAAAAGCAATGTCCCATCTGATGACAACACAATACAAGGGGGAGGCAATTGCGGAGGAAATAGAGGCATTGCATGGGAGAAGAAATTTACATCATGATACCAAAAAAAGAGTTCAGGGCTTCCTGAACTTTGCCTTTTGCAAAGAAAAGGAAGATGAAATGCTTATTGACCCTTTCATTCCCGACTGCCCATTCAGTTATGAGGTAGCTGACGATCCAGAGACAAAACTGATGAGGGAAATATCAGCCGAGCTGAAAAGGGAGAGCGGAGCTGGAGACCAGGAAAACGGCAAACAGCCTGGTGCTGTAGACAGTGAACTTGGCCAAGGGCAAATAGAGCTAGACGCAGAAGGACGTGAAGAATTCAACGATCCTGAAATCGAAAACACTATTGAGGCGGAACCCGGAGTTATTAATCCTCAAGTATTATGAGTAAAGACATTTAACACTCCTCTACCAACCATCGCAAATTAAAAATAGCAACTCCGGCAAATCGCTTGTAATAGCATTCAATGGCAGAGAGAAAGACAATAACAATAAAAGTGGATTTTTAACAAATGTCTTGGGCCTATCTGCATGCAATGACTGAATCAACTGAATCATGTTAGTAGAATACTGACCACCTAGCTCAGAAATCAATAGTAAGAGTAACATACGTTTCCTCACCACGGTATTCTATTATTCCATAATTAGTATAAACCTAATATAATAATTTTGTAAAAAAAAACACGACAACATTTCATATGAAATTTATTTTAAAATCAACGGATGGTAATTCAAATAGACATTTATAAAATTCATTTCCAAACCTTAATAACACCGTCCGATGAAGATGTGAGGATGAAAGTTTGATTTGGAGTAGACACTGTAGTGACGTCCGTAATAGAATTATGATGGGAATTCCCCATTACAATTGAATGCACCGTTCCGGAATTGGCTCCCCCAATGGAGTCCGCTCGCTTTGGTAATCCAGGCGAACCAGATCCTGTTGGGCTAGATGGTGAAATACCTCCTGCCCCAAAGCGTCCAGCTGCGCTAATATCATGAATAACTTCAACTCCATCCACGAGTCGGAATCGAAATTCACCGTTCCTGTGAATCCCTGATATCTGTTGTTCAGCCTTTTCTGGGCTCATCAGAATTGCTGAATCCGTCGGAGAATTTACGTCCCACCAACGAAGGCACAAGTCAGTTCCTCCTGTGATGACAGCAGACAAATTCTTCGACTTGACAAAAGTCATTCCCATCACTGAATAATTCGGGGTTGGTGACCCACGCAAAGGTCCACCTATTTGGGAAGTGGTTGTTGACATTGCCCTATCTGTCGACGGAAGAGTGAGGGGTGGTTGATGACTAGCCCAAAAACTAAGATGTCTACTCCCTGTAAACACAAAGTCATTGCCATGATCGTAGCCAGCAGCAGAAAGTAAGGCATGCACAATCCCCAACAATTCTCACCAGTCTCCAGATTCCAAACAGATACTTCATTTTGTTGTCGAGAAGCACTGAAAACACAGGAGGGGTGGAATGGTGACGTTTTCAAAACACGAACCGCAGAGTCCGTCTTAATTGTGTTCACAGGAATGCTGAACCTAAGATCCCAACAAGTCAAAATTCCTTTGGAACTCCCGGTGCACATCCAATTTTGGTCTTCATCTGAAGTTAGGGCAGTTAACAGGCCTGTACGGATGTAGTAATATATATAGTTATGCTGACCCTGGCTTATTGTACGTACATTGTGGTCAATCTACTAAGATGAAATAACCTGATCTAAGATCCGATTTTAGTCTGAATACTTCTTTAGCGGCAATTCGGGTATCAAAACCCAGCAATATTCCCAGCTCGGATCCCACGAGGAATAAATTCGGAGAACAGGATTCTAATGCAACTGGAATTCCTACTTCATCCTTGTTGGGATGATTAAGGGCAAGGCTGAACACATTTCTAGCCACCATATTCTCTAAACTATAAACCAAAACATGCACCACATTTTATTTAGGCAAACCAAAATCAAATTTCGTCTTGTACTCACCAAAACCCGTATAAACACTTGTCATCAGTAATTCCAATTGTATTCTGACCAGATGCATATGCCATATTCGTTAAGATAGCTTCTCCAGGCAATTTAATAATGCACCGCGACCTAAAAAAAAGTTCTGGGTTCATTTCAGCAAATCAGAAGACTTATGCGTTCGCTTACCTGTTTGCAACATTTCGACCTTCCATCTTCTCCGCGTCCCAAATTCTTACGTTTTCTCTTGAACAAGATGCAAATAGGCCCTTGAATGATGTAAGAGGGCAAACCTTTAAAATAGAACTCTCGTGCTCATGTAAGTGTGCAACGAGGACTCCTCTCGGCTTTTCTGTAAATGTTTGTGTATTTGAAAGCAAACTTCCTGCAGATCCAGTGCTAGTTAATCCCTGGACACCATATGATCCTTGGGATAAGAACGTATCACTTCCAGATACGGTAAAATTTGATGGATTGTAAGGAATTTCCTTAATTGGAGGGCTGGCAAGCGGAAGAATGTGACTTTGAACCCCAAGAGGCTGGATAAAATTCGAAACGGATGCCGATGACAAAGCCCTAGTTGCTGACATATTTGAAATTCCGCTCCCAATGATTGTTGAAGATTGACTTTGGCGGAGACTGCGCTGGTTATTGACTTTAAAAACATGACGGTGCAGAAAGATTGGGTAGATGGGATCAAGTGGTTGGGATAACCCTTCTGCACGAAGACGAAGAACAAACTGTAACATAAAAATATAATTGGGAAATTTATATAGAAGTTTGAAAATATAAAAAAGGACCCTATTACATTCGCAACTTCATTGGAATCCGGTTTTGCTCCTTTGCCGTCACTGGTCTGAAGATATTCTATAGTAGATGACAGAAGGGGTCCCTGTAAGTACAAATGTTTATTCAAACATATTTAAAAATACTTATGGCCATAGCCAATGATTAATTTTTCCCGCGAAAGAAAATTTTCCGACCAAAAAAAAATGTTGGCAAATTTTCCGGCCAAAAAAAATTTTTCCCGCCAAAACTTTAAATTTTCCCGCCAAAAATTTAAATTTTCCCGCCAAAAAAAAGTTTTCCCCCAAAAAATTTAAATTTT
>JAAXYW010000546.1:0-34719 GCA_036851895.1 Orthonychiurus folsomi | reverse complement strand
GAATTCAGAACATTTACTTTAGAAACATAATTTAATGCTCATTCCTTGGCTTTCTGAAAACTACATAATCCTAGTGTAGTGGCGGCACATTTTTGTTAATGATGTAATATAAAATTTAAACGTGGACTACACTCACTCGACTCCTTAAGCCATGCAAAAAATTTCTTATTTCTAATTCTAAGGTCACCCAACAAATTTCTTATCCCGCGACCGGAGCCAAGTAATGCTCAACATTTCTCTCGTTACATTTAATTTACTCGGCTACAATTTGAACGAACAGTAAATGCTGTCTAACAGTAAACTACAACTAAGGTATGTCTTAGAAATTTGTAAAATTGTAACCCTCGTCTTCTGGTCAGATTAATTTGGAATGCAATAAATACGTGAGCACATAGTCAATATTATGGGTTTTTGAATTTTGTACATTTTTTATTTTATTTACATTTAGTCATCATATCATTTTTTTGACATAATACTTAATTCGCTAAGTGCATAATATTCCTATGCGCTGAATTTATAATAACGCACAACGATTGGAATTTAAAATGAAAAGTCCTAGCAGACATAACTGAAGGTGAGTTTTACAATGGAAAAGCGACTGAATCTATAAAGGGTCCGGCAGAGTTAATGAGAGCTTCAGTTTCCGTACACGCTCTCATCACTGTATGCGATGTAGAGAAAAAAGTCTTCTTCATGATGTTCCTAAATATTAATGTTGCAATAATTATTGAGCCATCAAATCATTATTTACATTCAAATTGACAAAGCAGCTGAATTATATAATCATGTACCTGGTACAGAGATCCCATCGTGGCCGAGGTAGGAGGAATGGCGTTATTGACAAAAAAGAAAAGGGCTTCTTCTGGGCGAAGATGAATTCGCTTCCGAATCAGGAAGTAAAACTGTCCAACAGTCAAATCCGATGGTACCAAATACTTCTTTTTGTCCAAATCTCCAATGCGAGCCTTGGGTGCCTTCTCCACGATCACCTATAAAAACAATCAATCCACGCAAAGCTAGAACATCATTCACTAATGTTAATCCATTCCCCTGCTGCGCCCTATGACTCCGCCAAAATTTGTAAACCCTCAAGTCAATTTTTCAAACAAAGGAAGTTGAAGTCGTCATAATCATTCCAGCCTACGTCGTACGTAATATTAATGACTCACGGGGACGCGATCTGGATATTTGCGTCGAATCTTTTCTCCTTCAGCCTTCCTCTTCTCAAAAGGATAATCCTCCTTGTACTGGAACTTCATTTTCACTTTCAGGGAATTTGGATGAGTTTATATTAAAATTTGGGCGTTTTACAACAGCAGTGAATGTGGGTACAACGAAATGTGGTTGAGCTATGATGGTGTAATTTAGTAGTGTATTTTCCTCTCACTTCTGAATTTTGTTTTTGTGTTCGTGTGTGGAGACAAAATCTATCTGCGACTCGGCCACCCACCCACTCCCCGAGACAAGAACCCTCCAACCTAGCACAGAAATTTGTATGCTCTTCAATGCATTTGCCATGCGCGGAAATCCTATAGGTTCCCCATTGGTCCCTTTCTACTCAATAACACACAACGTTGTTGCTGTGAGAGGTAGGTGAGTCACGCAAGCCACCTGATTTGAGGGCCATCCATCTGGTGGGTCATCCATAGGTCATGATAGGTCAATCTGACTGGGCTGCGACAGAGGATTCAACAGATTAATTCCAAATTACTACCATGACCATACCATCTATTATCCTAAACTACTGTCACTATCACCATACCAGAGCCTCAGGAAATACGATATTAACCAAGTTTTTAATGAGTTAATTTAATTTACACTCCTGAGTCAATTTAATCCGTAATTTTCTTCCTTCTTTATCTTTAATTTACACCTCGACTCGACGGGTTCAAATGTATTAAGTAAATGTACCATTGTGCTTCCCTACCTTCTGAATGAGTTCAAATGTTTCACATTTAAGAAAATGCAAGCTATTTAGACTAGTTTCAAATTTGATTCCATAATCAGAATCATAACTACTGCGCAAAGTGATGTGATTGGGCTAATTTTCCTGTAATTCCAATGAGCATAATATATGCATGGCCCGAGATTTTTATTTATCTGCTGTCTTGTGATATATTCACATTTCGCAAACGTACAAAGTTATACACCCTTGCAATTTGCAAAGCTATTTTGGGAATCTCAGCTGTTAAGGCCATAATCGTAATACGCAAACAAGGATCCATTTGGTTTGCTGCGTTTGAAAATAGGTCAAAGCTAATGCTTTCAGTGCAGTAATGGTAATTATTAATGTGAGAGATAATTTTTTGGTGCTAATTTGATATTAGGATGACATGTCATAATCAGAATCATAACTACTGCGCAAAGTGATGTGATTGGGCTAATTTTCCTTTAATTCCAATGAGCATAATATATGCATGGCCCGAGATTTTTATTTATCTGCTGTCTTGTGATATATCCACATTTCGCAAACGTACAAAGTTATACCTTACAGTTATCCTTGCAATTTGCAAAGCTATTTTGGGAATCTCAGCTGTTAAGGCCATAATCGTAATACGCAAACAAGGATCCATTTGGCTTGCTGCGTTTGAAAATAGGTCAAAGCTAATGCTTTCAGTGCAGTAATGGTAATTATTAATGTGAGAGATAATTTTTTGGTGCTAATTTGATATTAGGATGACATGTGCGACACTACTATACTTAACGCTGCGCTGGCACTAAAGTATTTTTCGTCTATAAATCAAATTCGAATTTAATCAATATCCATAAAGACGCCATACATTTTATCATTGTATTTGTAAATAGAAATGATTATAAACGACAAATTAGGAACGATTAGTGGTGATTCCAATGATTTCTGATTTCATATTTCAGTCACAGCACAGTTACAAGTCATAGAACTGAAAACTGCATGCTGCACGGAGAAATGCGACGCGGGCGGAATGTTTTTCAGCCATTGAGTGTGGAAGAGGAGGCGAAATTTTGTGGTGGTCAATCCAAACAGTTCGACTATTTTGCCCGTGTCAATTTTTGATTCTCGAATTTGTCTGAAAGAACTTGGGCCTGCATAGTTGAGAAAACTGAAAAGATTTTGAAATGGATATCGATGGTTTACAGAATAAGATGGGAGTTCTTAGCGACACTACTATATACCCTCGTCAGAGCAAGGAAGATCCCGGCATCGTAATCAAAGACCCTGTGGTTCGGAGTTTTCGTGTGGTAAGTTTGTATAATTACAATTTACAAGCTTGGACACATTTAGACATTGACTAAGTCAACGTCTACCTTGAAAAAACACTGACAGAAGGCCTTGACCAATTCCCAGTTTTCAATGATCGAAGTCGTGTCGATTCTTTTGTTCAGACAAATGAAATCTTGCTTTGAAAGAGGATTTGGCACTTTGAACAAATGTGCGACAAAATTAGAAAAATTTACAACTTCCTCAGTGAGGGACAGTTGCTCATCTGAGTTGATGACGATGGATGTCGAAATCAATTTCTTTCGTTCTCTTTCTTCGTACCGACCGACGGAAGCATACCTTGTTTTGTGGGAGTGTGTACGTGTAGCACCGGTACCAATTTTGATTCCACTATAATTCACATTAGAATCCCACTGGAAGTAAATATTACCCTCTCCATCCAAGGGATTCTCATTCGGCCGAGTCAGTCGGCCTAGTTCTGGAGGCAAATGATGCTCAGTTGTTGTTGACTTGCAGGTTAACATGAGTCCGTGTTTTGTTTGGAGACGAGCATCCATTTGTTCCTCCATTTTTAAGGATAGACTTGACCTTATGTTGAGAATTTTATAGGGCTTACCCTTGTACTTGTCACCTCCAATTTTGGCAAAGAGCCTGGTGGTCTATCAAAAGACAACAGAAATTAGAAATGATCATGTTTATGCATGCTTAAGAAAGGAATGAGGAATGAAAGAAAGGTTTTTACCTGCAGAAGTCCTAAATATGCTTCGGCGTCTTCTGGGTTGGAGAAAATGCGTTTCCTCAATAGTGTGTAGTCCAAATCAGTCCTAATAAATCCTTTTCTAGCGTTCGTCATGAATTTATTGAAAAGTTCACGTTTCCTTTCCTCTGATGCCACTTCTTCTTGTCCATACGAGAAAACACATGAAAAGATCGACCCTTCTTCTTCCCCATCCACCCAGCACTCGCCAACTCCAAAAACTTTAGGACCCACATGGTTTTTGCACCATGGATTGCTGAGGGTTGTACAGCAATACGATAAACAATCTAGAGGAAATGATGTTTCACGCGCACAATTTCACCGTGGTTAATAAAGATGCAGATTTGTTCCACTTACCAGGTTCTTTACAAATTGCCTGATGGGTCACAAAAGTGTCAGGTAGAATATGGTAGGAGAAAGAGCGGGGATGGGGAGACTGAAGACAAAGGGTTCTGGTTTCGGTGTGGACGACCAGCCGACCCTCCTTCACAGCTTTTGTGACCTTAGTCTTCCCCTTCACAATTTCAGTCTTTTCTGCTTGACCTCTCACTAATTGAAATCCAGCTGGACCATTCTCGGTTGCGAGTTTGACCAGTTCAGCCCAATCCTTTTCTTCGAGTTTGTCCCCTGGGAGCTTCCCAACTCTAGGCAAAACAGCATGTAGAATTGCTTTTTGAATAGGACCTGCTATAAAAATAAAAACAACGCATTAATGCATGCATTAAAAGATAAGAATTTAAGGTAAAATCGTCTTACCACGTCTTGAACGTTGACCAAAATTTCCATGTTCATCCCTTTCAATCGCTTTGACAGGATTGGCCCAATGATTATTTAAATCCCGAGTGGTATGAATCTGAAAAACACCGTCCAAGGGCTGAGCAATCAATTCTTTTTCATACGGAGTCTGAAATAAACAAATGCAAATTATACTTGACTTTTTTAGACTTTAGTTTAGCTACACTTTTAAATAAACGAATTGAAATTACTTGGTGTACAGCAGCAGTCACAGGTGCACTCGGACTTGGCTGAGGTAAATTATCAACATTTAGTTCCTGGAAGCCAAAATATCAATTTATTACAATAATTCTCCAATCTTCTATAAATTAGCTATGGTTCACCATTATTTCGTAGGGTAACCCTTGGCTTGAGCCGAAAGTCCCATCTGCCTTCCTCTTTTTTATACAAATCCCAGCTAGGTCAGTCTCAATTGACACTCGAATTAATTTCTCCATACTTAAAAATGCCAAATCGGTTTTCTAACAGTTTTTAAAACGTGTTTGAAACAAGAATTGAATTTATATTCAAAAAACGGAACCACAAAACGCTCGTAGACAAAGGAATGGCACGCTAGACTGGCGAATTCAATTCAAATTAGTCTTCGCGCCGAATCGCTTTTTGAACACCTTTTGTACGTACGGTGTTTGTACGGAAACCTTGTGCAGTGTCAGTGTGTTCTCCAAGGCTAAGTGAATGATTTGTTCTTTTTTCAGGCAAAACTTTTCCGAGAAAACACAGACAGAATCAATCATATGCACTTTTCCCCTTCAGGGGATTTGCTAATTTCCTCAGCTGATGATGACCAAATTGTCATTTATGATTGTGAGAAGGGGACGTAAGTTTGGATCTTCAAATGCAATTACTGCAATAAATTATTACAGTCCGATCCCATCGAAATGACCCTATTCTGCAGCTGCAGGCAATGAAAACTTTAAGTAACAATGGCTTATTTCCGAATTTTTAGAACAAAACGAACTCTAAACAGCAAGAAATATGGCGTAGACTTGATACACTTTACGCACGCGAAGAATACAGCCATACATACGTCAACAAAGATCGACGGTAAGGCGGAACTAGTTTATGGTTTCAAATCAATTATTTTGGCATAAAATTCTTAGAAAGTTCTCACTTATATTTCCAGATACTATAAGATACCTGTCCCTCCACGACAACAAATACTTAAGATATTTCCCAGGACATACAAAAAAGTACGTTACTTTTCATGGGTTTCATCATTATCATATACTTGCTTGCTTAATAAACTGTATAAAAATTTACTTGATACTTTCTACAGGGTCACTACGCTTTGTATGAGCCCCACAGATGATACATTCCTTTCTGCATCTCTGGACAAAACATTGAGGCTATGGGACTTGCGTTCGCCCAATTGCCAAGGGCTGATGCATCTCACTGGAAAACCCGTTGCAGGATTTGATCCTGAAGGTTTAATTTTTGCAGCAGGTGTCAATAATGAAGTAGTTAAACTGTACGATCTCCGATCATTTGACAAGGTGATTGTTGCCGCTTTCTATTCTTCATTCACATATTACACAATTGTAAGGGAATTAATTTAAACTATTTTTAGGGCCCTTTTGCTACTTTTCGTTTCACTTACGAGAAAGACACTGAATGGACATCTCTTAAGTTCAGCCCTGATGGTAAAATCATGATGATTTGTACTAATGGGTCTCTCATTCGACTAGTTGATGCATTTCACGGATCGCCAATACAAACGTTTACGGTAATTTAAATTTACTGGAATCCAACTCTTTTGCCCGTATTGTTTTTGGGATGAGGTTATTTAAAATTAATCACCTGATTTACAGGGGCATATTAACGTCAAAGGTGTGCAACTGGAAGCTGCTTTTAGCCCAGACTCTCAATATGTTTTCTCAGGCTCTTCGGATGGTTTGGTACACGTTTGGAATGCCGCAAATGGATATAAAGTAATTTAAACATTGAATTTAAATTTACAATTTGCTATCATTTCCGCAACAGCAAGTAATTTTGTTGGCGTGAATTAGGTTTGCGTTTTGAATGCGGATCATCCAGGACCGATTCAGTGTGTGAAATTCAATCCAAAGTACATGATGATGGCCACAGCTTGCACTAACATGGTAAGAAGGGTTACGTAATTGTTAAAATTCGTACTGACTGGTTTATTAACGGTTTGATTTAATGTTTCATACAGGCGTTCTGGCTGCCTATTGAATACGAGTGAAGTAATACTGCGTTCTTCAGGCACCGTACCACCACTTCTACCTCCCTGGAGTTAATTCTTCATTTATGGCTTTAGGCTCAGGAATAATAATTGTTCAACGTTCTGGACAATGATAAGCTGTGTGAAGTTTTAGGCAACAGTTCAAATCTTCACGTTCAAACTAATCTCATTGTGTTAATATTTACATTTTTATAATTTATTGAAACTGGAAAATGATTAAAATAGAGAATCAGTTTTAAACCCAGCCTCGGTTAGGGATGCTACTAAATATTAAAGTTTTTACGGAACTAATCCTTCGCTACTTCACGAGTCCGCTACCAAGTGACCAAGTATGCCAAATGTAAGAACACATTGGATGTGGCTTGGACGGTTTTTGGAGCTCAGAAAATTGGCAATTGATACATTGATAGTGCTTCAAGCATTCAATCGAACCGTGTAATTTCTCAAATGAATGTTTTTTCTCCGACTCCAAGATTCGCCATTAACACTATGCCAGCTTTCTTTCTCACCACTCATACATCTTGTAGTTGAATTGTTTTGGCCAATTGGATATATTGGATTCCAATCCCTAATCCCTACTAATCAGCTCCACGTACAATTAATTGCTCAAGAACCCAATAAGTTATTTTCCGAGTCGCGCCAAGTCGGAATCCGATTGCATGAAACTAAAATTGTACCTACACAAAGCTAACGCAATTGTACTAAAAAATATTATGAAAATAAAAATATTATGTTTGTCCGATTTCTCCTAGTTAATTTATTTGCTCCACTCTAGTCGTGTTTAGCTGTTTGTCTTGTTCTTGTCCTCGGGCAAATGCACCTTCACAAAAATGCAAGTTCTTGACAGGAGCAGAGCCGGGCCGGGCCTAAGTCAAGTAATAAGACGGCAAAGCAAAAGCAAGCAGCCCAAAAACCTGTCTCAAATGAATCCGCATGTTATTGAACCCTCGTTTATATTGCGTACCGGGCTGCGATATTTGTGACATTGACTTGGCATTTGACCGTCTACTCCAACAATTGCAAAATTGTGAAATTATAAGGTAGTAAGGAATTAATATTTTTTGTACATGCTTACTAATATTTAGTAAAAAATTCAATTTGTTTTTGTTTGACAGCGGCATCGCAGCAACTTCTCGAGTCCAGGGTGAAACTGAAAACCTCCGGCATCAGGTACAGATAACTAACAGTTCCTGGAAAGCTGGAAAATAGATCTGACCTGAGTGCAGCAGCGGGGTGCCGTATCTAAAATATAATCGTTAACAATGGTAAAGGACGAGAGCCATAATGCAAGTGAATTGAAGTTACAAGAGCTCAGGAAATCCCTCGCCAACAATAAGTCACTTCAACTCAGACAAACGGTAAGTTGTACAGGTCGTATTCTACACTATGTAAGTACACTAGAATATTAATCCACAACAGCACGTTTTGTCCGTAACTTTAACCCTGGGTTAAATACGTTCTACGACCGGCAATTTAAATTTTAAAAGAAAAGATACTTAATTTTTCTTTTAGGGGGACGGGGAGTCCGAACCTCACACTCCGCCGACTGAAATGCAAGGCAAAATCGATTCAGAAGAAAGTCCCAAAAATAAAAGCAGTCGGTCATCATCTACGTCTTTAGAATCTACCAATTCAGCCAACCATTTAGAGGATGCTGCATTTGGGGAAATCTCGTTTAAGATTGATTTGCTGGCGGTGACGTTATTTGTCATTTCAGCTGCAACAAGATTCTACAATTTGACATATCCTAACGGAATTGTGTAATGAGTTATGCTTTTAGTAGCTTGGAATCTATTACAAGGTTTCAATAGTTATTAAAATGTCTGCTATATTTAGATTTGATGAGCTACACTACGGTAAATATGCTTCGCTGTACTTGCGACGAGTATTTTTCTTCGATCCTCATCCTCCTCTAGGGAAACAGCTGATTGCCGCATCTGCAGCATTATTTGACCCGTCTTATAATGGTAATACTAATAATATTGCTGAAAAACAATTATTTTTGTGAGTTAAGTTTGAATAATTGTATTTCATTGAACCCATAGGAACTTTCAGATTTGATCGAATTGGTTCAGTCTATCCGGACTGGTTTCCAGTTTTTGGAATGCGATTCATTCCCGCTTTGACTGGCTCAATTCTCCCATCTGTAAGTTATTTGTTCGCTCGGGAAATTGGCGTATCTCAGGGATTTTCACTTCTGGCTGGAATCATTTTGATATTTGGTTAGGAAAATCAAATTCTATACGATTTTAGTATATATAGTTCTAGCCGCGATGCTGGATTGAATTATACTTTAACTTTATTGAATGCACACGTTTGTAGACAATGCGATGCTGATACAGTCGCGTTCAATATTAATGGAGATGCCTATGATGCTTTTCGGACTGATGAGTCTGCTGTTTGCTGTAAAATATTCTAAGCAGAGGAATACAACACGAGGGTGGTCGATGGCTGCATTGTCTGCATTCTTTGGAACATTGTCCTTAAGGTGATTTTGAGTTTTCAGTTGAATTCACTGTCACTGGAATAAACCAGACTATTTGTTTTTACAGTGTCAAATACATTGGTACCTTCTACATTTTTATGTCAGCGCTTATAATCCTTTGGCACCTTTGGACCAAGGTTGTCCCTCGAAAAGACTTATCAAGCCCACAAGTTTTGAGGACTATGACATCCGTGTATGCGGCGTTCTGGGCCACTTTTTTGATAGTTTATATTTCTATATTCTACATTCACTTAGGAGTTCTCACTCAAGCTGGGCCTCATGATTCGGTTATGACATCAGCTTTTCAAGCTAGCCTAAAGGTAAACTGTTGAGCGTTTTCTGACTTACTCATGGCTCTTTCATCTGCTCAATCTGAATTCGAATTTTTAGGGAGGCTTGGCATCCATCATCAAGGGCCAGCCCATGGAGGTTTCTCATGGTTCCCAAGTTACACTTCGCCATGCTTTGGGCCGGCCTTGTTGGTTGCATTCACACCAACACAATTACCCCATAAAATACACTGATGGTCGTGGTTCTTCGCACCAGCAACAAGTTACTTGCTATTCCTTCAAGGTGAGAAAGACCAGGGCAAATATATCATAGTTATCTGCTCATCAATCGAGTGCACCCGTTAATTTCTATCATGTAGGATGTTAATAATTGGTGGATCATCAAAAGGCCGTCCGTCAGCAACTTGGCTGTAAATGATACAAAGGATGTAATTAAGAATGGGGACGAAATTCACTTGGTGCATGGAATAACTGGTCGATTGTTAAATTCTCACGATGTATCAGCACCTCAGAGCCCCCAAAACCAAGTAATGATCTGGAGATTGGATTTTGACAACTATTGCGTCAACTACGATCCTTATTCGGATTTTTTTTATTTTCAGGAAGTCAGTTGTTACATAGACCATAACGTGTCAATGAACGCACAGCCATTGTGGAAAGTCGAAATCGTCAGTGGATGTGGTGCTGGAGATTGTGAGTGGCAGGCGGTTAAATCCATGGTCAGGCTAGTACATGTGACAACTGGACAAGCGCTAAGGGTAAGCGGTGGAGTGCTATTATTCTGACTCCAGAATTCTTTCTCGTTTTTATTTATTGTCTTATCTATAGATGAGCGGAAAGCAACTGCCAAAATGGGGATTCAACCAGCATGAAGTAGTTGCTGATCGCATTGTCGCGCAAGACGACACAGTTTGGAATGTTGAGGAACACCGCTATACAAAGAGTAAGAAAGTCCTCTAAAAAGTTTTATTATTCTTGCATTGAGTACAAAATCCTCTTGTGACAGGTGAGAAGGACAGGGAAAAGGAACTGTTGGAAGCCGAAATGATCCCAACAAAGCCAACAATGCTAAGTTTTTGGGCTAAATTCAGTGAACTACAATGGAAAATGTTAGTGACTTCCGCTGCAAGTCAAAGTGAAGCTCATACTTATTCTTCGTTTCCGTCCGAATGGCTGTTCCTGCCACGAGGCATTGCCTACTGGGTTGGAGTTGGATCAAATGCTCAAATTCATCTTCTAGGGAATCCTGTGCTCTGGTTGACAGCAAGTTTCGGGCTAATTCTCCACGGTGCTATAATCATATTTTATTTACTACTCAAAAGACGTGAACTATCACTTGTTCCTGGTGAGTTTATACAAAAAAACTTTTTCTTGTGATTTCTCATTTCAAAACAATTTTTTTAGAAACCTGGTCGGTACTTGTGTTTCAATGTGGAATATGCCTTGGGGGTTACCTTCAAACTTATATTTACCATTTTTGCGTGGATCGCACCTTATTTCTTCACCACTATTTGCCGTCCTACCTCTTCAAAATTTTGTTATTGTGTTGTACGTTGGATCACATCAACGGTGTCGCCAATCGGTTAGTTTTCACTTGTCATCATAGGTTTGTAACTGCATGTGCTTAATAATTAATGTTTCTCCATTCTCACGCAGGTATAAAATTCCCAACTTGTTATTCAGACCCCTGGTTGCGCTGTGGGCAGCTGGAGTTTTGTACACATTCAGCTTATTCTCTCCCTTGTCTTACGGAGAACCTGCACTTTCTCGGAGTCAGTTAGAATCTCTGAAGTGGCGAAACACATGGGATTTTATCATTCAGTCAAATACATGAAGTACATGAAGCAAGTGGACGCAAGGTTTCATTGTTTGCAATGGTGGGGTTATTTATAATTTATATCATTTTAAGGATCCCAGACTGATTGTGGTGGTTAAGAAATTTCTTATTTCCGAAACGTGCTGCTCAACCTTTAAAGGATACGAGGGTTTTATTTATGCGAGGAATTATGACAATCACATATGCCAGTGTGCACTGGAAGCAGTTCCACACTTAAATTAACGAATCTCAGAAACAGAAAATATTCCAATAAAATTATATATACCTGAAAGTATAGTAAAGTATGGTATAGGTTGATTTTGTTTTGATCAAATGAATCAGTCAGAAATATTGAACTCCTTGTTTAGGCGCAACAAGTCCCTGCAGATACAAATTACAATATTGTAGTGAACGATTATACATAAAGTATAATTTTGTTTGGTAATCCTTACCGGGAATCAATTGCTGGTGACAACTCCGGCCGATCCATCAAATGGAGTATCATTCGTAAAGATGACCAGATAGAATCAGACACCACGCTAGACTTCGAACTTGAATTTGGAGTGGCGGTACTCGGCTTCCCAGCTGCCTGCTGGTTCAAAGCAGAAAGAAAATGCTCAGCGGCTTCCCTGTAGAAGAAAATAAAATTAGATTATATGAAACCACATTCAATCAGCTCCACAAATCCACGAGCAAGTACTAAATACATACCGGTATGCACCAAGGTTTACACATGAAATCTGAAAGGAAATGACAAATGTTCAAGAAAAAAATTTCCCCGTCAATTAAGTCGTTTTAGTCCTTACGCCAAGGTTATATCTCGTTCGAATAAATCCAGGAGAAATCTGTAATGCCTTTCTGTAAGCCCCAATTGCTTCTGGAGATTTCCCGCCATTGGCTAATGTCGCACCTAAACGATTCCAGAGCAAAGAATCCTGGGGAACCACAAACAGATTCAGAATTTAGAAAGTCTTCAGTGCAAACAATTCGCATTAAATAGTAAGGTTATTACATTGGGCGTAGCCCCAAGTGCAGCCTGGAAACAATCCGCCGCACGGTTGTAGTCAGAACTTAAATTGAACAAAATTCCCAGTCCTGATTGAACATCTGCGTCTACACCCACAGTCGGATTCAATTGTGCGGCTCTAATAAAAGCTTTCTGAACTCTCGATAATTCATCCCTGCAAGTTAAAAATCAGCCAATAAAATTACGACTACCTACCTAGTGACCACCAGTACCACTAAAAATTCAGAACGTATCTTACATTGGCAAAACACTAGACACCCTTGGGTCTCCCTGACGTGTATCATCGTCTGGCATCAAATGAGAGTACTTTGGATTGTGTGTCAGCCAATTCTTCATTTATCAAATGATTGATTAAAATACTTCCAAACGGCATGTCCTCAACAATTATTGTAGTTTGTAAAATTTACCTTGAGAGCATTGCAAGCTTGTAGCTGATATGACTCATTTGTTAGAGAAGCAGCGAGGGTCATCATTGCAGTCAAATTAGTTGGCTCTAAGCTAATGCATTTGTTAAGCGCAGAAATAGCAAGCGGGTCTTGCTCGTTTTGAGCCTGCGTTGACCCAAGAAGGAACCAACATTCTGGATTCTCAGGAGATTGCTGAACAGCCGCTTCAAATGCGAGAACAGCGCTAGGAATGTCCCCTTCTTGAAGTCGCCGCTTCCCTTCTTCCAATGGATTCAACATCTCTTGAAATGGGTTGGACTCGTTGAAAGCATATGGCTGGAGACACAAGCATAATGTAATGTAAATGTAAATCGGCGAAGGAATCGGCGAATGCTTGAACTTTAATGCACTCATATAACTAAGTAATTTGATTATTGTTTAAATGGATGAAGAAACTGTCTTACCTGAGTTAATTCTGTTTTTGATTCCGTGAGCCAAGGATGAACGGAGGCCTCTTCACGTGATAATCGCTCCCACTCGCCCTGTAGCTTGTTCCAGAAATCCTCCTTTGAATCTGTAGTTGCGGTGGTGGAGCTACTAGGCCCAGGCCCAAGGTCTACTTGTCCAGCAAAACTTTCGGCCCATTCCGCACTATCATCCGTTCCAAATTGGAAGTCATACTCATCAGCCCATTGTTGTGAAGCTTCCGCTTCTTGCTTAACAGTGGCTGCATTTTTAGCATTCTCCCCTCTACTTAATTTCTCCACAAAATTCATGAATTCGGTAGCCTTAACGTTTGGATCCGAAACGGATCGTAATAATTCATCTGCACTTTGCATTAATTCCGTTCTTTCCATCATCACCGCAAGATTTGGAGGGTTTTGATTCGCAACCCAATTTGTGTGCATCTCTGGTTGCAACGGATCATGGACAGCAACACTTTGTTGAACATGGTAAACTTGAGGAATCTCACTATTATAATTCGACGGATCCCTTGATTGATCCCATATTGGATCAAGCCCATCATCAAGCTCAGCTGAAAAATATTCCCCAGCCCATGGTCCCCCGTCCACCTTATATTGAAACGAAATCACTTAAGATGTACATAAATTCAAGACCACTGATTTTGAAAACAAATATAAATTAACGTACATGAACATTATGCTCATTCTTGTATAAATTCTTCTGCCCAGTCAGGTTGGCCAGTAAAGTCGGTAATCGGAGGACCTTGAACCGGTCTTTGGCGTTCCCAGGGTTGATCAATGGATTGGATTTCCTGGAGGAGATCATTCATTCTGAAAGTGGTTGGTGGAAGCATGGAAACTTCTTGATGATTTTCGTGAAGGAATTCAGGAGCACTTGTGCCGGATGACCCTGATGCATATGCCGCGGCAGCGGCGGCTGCAGCAGCAACTGCAATCCCTGACCCAGCCCCCATAGACTCCCGGAATGACACATCTTGAGTAAAATGTGATGCAACTTTAAGGACGGGATTCAACTGCCCACAATTCCCTTCAAGAAACTCCCTCATTGACATGATTAGCTGAAATAATTAAAATTGAATAAATGAACGGATAAATAACACGATCGAGCTACTGAGCAAATCAAACCATCGCCCATCCCTTATTCCCTTATCATTTTGCACCTTTCTTACCTGCTATGATTTTGGCTTTATCCACTTGAAAATTCACAGAAGACAAAATTGCATCGACGCACCTTTCTGTGCTAGTTAAGTAGTTTTCAGCAGCAATAATTAAGACGCGTACAACTTGATACTCACTCTCTAGTCAGCCAGTCAACTTAATATACTACCTTTTCTGCTAAATACACGAATGGATATGCTGCACCCGCGAGGCGCATTGCATGCTCAAAAAATATGACTGTTGACCTCGACCTTCTTCGTACTCCACACATCATTCGTGTTAATATTAGTTATAAAAAATGTCACATTAAAGTTAGCCCAATTGATAGTCAATAGTGGGAAATACAATAAAGTGTGAAGAAAAGGGTCGGGTGGTCTTGAGATTGAGATTCCACGGATAAATACATTACACTTTCCGGCAGCCAGCCGCCCAAAATAAAAGGTTGGACAACCCTACGTTGCACGTGGTCGAGTTTTAGAATGAAACCCGGGATTATTGCATGCATTCGCAGTTATCAGCGAAGAATTTGAAAACTAAATTATTATTCTAAGTTAAATTGACATTTGGATCTTTCATTTTCAGAATCTGCCTTTGAAACAAATCTCAGCTCGGTGCAATTACTAGGTCACCAGAGCACGTTACCGTTGTATTATTAATTATTACCCATTACCGTTGTCGGACGTAGGCTATTCACACAACCAACCGACGACCCCAGCAATTCATCGTAGTAGGTTGTCATTTCTCCCTCAAGGTTATCCAGTTTCGGCGCATCTTGTTTGGAAGTAAGTTTTTAATCCTTGGTCAGTTAATTCCCATTAATCTCTGCTTCAGGGGCTTGCCAAAAGTTTGAACATTATTTGATTGCGCATTGCCATTAGCTAGAACGATTTATTAAGTTGCCTTCAAGGCCGCCGGCCACTCGTAACCTGCAAATGAAAAAAGCGTGGTCTTTCGTTACCACAAATAATTAAAACAAGTCCTTAAGTTAATATTAGTGAAGGATTTAGTTTTGAGTGTTTAGAGTGCTGTATAATATCTGTTTTTTGAAAATTGCAGAGGTGGAATCTACTATTAGCCGCAGGCAATCGACAGGAATTCGGAGTTTGATTCCATTTCACTTTTTAAACGCTTGGAATATCAACTTAAGATTCCAAAATGTTTAATCTAAAAGTTGCACGACTTGGTCACAAGGCTTGCGTTGGACAACTGCTGATTAAATCAAAGTAGGACATATTTATATTGGGATTTTAGTATTTATTTGTAATTAAATGTTCCAATGCTTTAACAGGAGAAACATTAACACCAAATCAGTAATTCATGACGTCAAATACGATGACTTCACGGTAAAAAATGAGGAGGTCCTTGGCTATTTGAATTCAAGCAAAGAGCGACGGGTCCTGGAGTCGTCTCTTCAGCAATACATGAAAGGCACAATTGAGATTCCAATTATCATTACTTCAAGGTAAAAAATGAGGAGGTCCTTGGCTATTTGAATTCAAGCAAAGAGCGACGGGTCCTGGAGTCGTCTCTTCAGCAATACATGAAAGGCACAATTGAGATTCCAATTATCATTGGTGGAACAGAATACAAAACTGATCAAGTCCGGTATCAAGTCATGGTAATCTCGTAAACTCTCACGTTAATTTGACATATAACCATCCACCATCCTGCATCTTCTAATGAAGTATTGTTTTGCTAGCCCCATGATCACGGACATAAAATTGCCAAATATTACTACGCAACACCGGAATTAATTCAAAAAGGAATTGACACTTCAATTTCTGCACAAAGGGAATGGGAATTAGTGCCATTCAACACAAAATTTGATATTTGGTTGAAGGCAGCGGACTTGATGGCTGGGCCTTGGAGACAACGGCTCAACGCTACAACTATGCTTGGTCAATCTAAAACTGTCATTCAGGCTGAAATAGATGCAGCCGCCGAATTAATAGACTTTGTCAGATACAATGCTTTTTTCGCGAAGGAGTTATTGAAGTACGCACCTGTTAGTGCAACTCCACAAGCATTCAAAAACCACATGCGTTATCGGGGCTTAGAAGGATTTGTAGCTGCCGTCTCACCGTTTAATTTTACAGCAATAGGTGGGAACTTGGCGTACACACCTGCACTTATGGTAAACTTGTACTGTTCTTTTGCTGAACAAATTAGCGATTCTGTCCATTTGATTTTAATTTTGGTATTGTCAGGGCTGCGGAGTTTTATGGAAGCCTTCTGATACTGCAATTTTATCCAATTATGTGATTTACCAAATTATGAAAGAAGCTGGTGTTCCTCCTGGAGTTGTAAATTTTATCCCTGCGGATGGCCCAGTTTTTGGGAATGCCATCACAAAATCACCACATCTTGCTGGACTCAACTTTACTGGATCTGTTCCGTAAGGCTGTCGAGCATTTGAAAAAGTTGGAAGCATTTGGTAAAAGTCATTTTTAAAGGACATTCAACCATCTATGGAAGAGCGTCGGAGAAAATCTTCCACTTTACAGAAATTTTCCTAGAGTGGTTGGTGAATGTGGAGGAAAGAATTTTCATTTCGTGCATCCTTCTGCTGACGTGCCAACTGTCATCAATGCAACGATTCGTGGAGCTTTCGAATATTGTGGTCAAAAATGCTCTGCAACTTCTCGTATGTTTGTGCCCACGTCCCTTTGGGCTCAGGTAATCTACAATTTGAGTTGGAATAAAATAAAACCTCAGAGATAAATTTGTATTTGTTGGTTTTGTTTATAGGTTAGATCTGGGCTGATTGAGCAAATGAAACAAATTAAGATGGGCCCGGTCACAGATTTTAGAGTATTCATTGGAGCCGTAATAGATGAGAGAGCGTTCGATCGGATTACCGGTTATATTAATCATGCCAAGAAAAATCTGAAGATATGGCAAGGAGGCCATTTCGATAAAAAGTATAAGCGTCATTGCAAGCAATTCCGCTAGCTAGACTGGTTCTGATCGGAAAATTTATGTTTGTAGGAAAGGCTACTTCATTGAGCCAACATTGGTAGAAACCAGTGATCCAAAAGATAAAATTATGACCGAAGAGATTTTTGGGCCAGTTTTGGCGGTGTACGCATACCCTGATAATGCTGTAAATCAGACGCTAGCTCTTGTTGACGAATCCACTCCATATGCGCTAACTGGAGCCATATTTGGCCAGGATGAGTAAGTTTATTGTAACAAGAATATTGATCTACAATTATTTTTGCAATTCAAATTAAATTTGCTCTTTTGATTTAGAGAATTTCTAGAAGAAGCGGTCAAAATTTTGAAATATTCTACTGGTAACTTCTACATAAACGATCGGTCAACTGGTTCAGTTGTCGGACAACAGCCATTTGGTGGCTCGAGGATGTCAGGTATTTTTTTTTCGAAAAACGACAAAACTGCCTGTAGACATTCCTGATGAAAACTAAGTGTTATTGCATTTTGACAACAGGAACGAATGACAAAGCAGGTGGCCCGCACTATGTTTTGAAATGGAGTTCTCCTCAAATAATAAAGGAGACGTATATTAGAACCACTGAGTGGCGATACTCCTACATGGACCCTACCGAAAACCCCTCTAAGTGAAATGGCAAACTACAGAGGAACGCGAACGGTCAGTACGAGTACGAACTTACATGTGAGAAACAATAATAGCAAATCGAAATGGCACTTGTATTATAGAATTTAAATATTTTCTGTTACATGACTGGTGAAACAGGTGATAGTTTTTAATATGGCTTGTAGTATTCTTGGCGTTTACATCATGCTTTAAATTAACATGACTTATCTTGAGGCACTTGAGGACATATATTTCGATTTCGAAATCAAACTTAGGCTGACAGTATTGGCAGGATTATCCGGTGTTATTACGAACGATTTTAATGACTTTTAATTGTGGTGAATTTTATAGTATTAGTAATTGTTAATATGCGCGTTAGCTTTACCTTAAAGGTATGTTGTCGAAGAAAGTATTTTTGGAGTATTACTTAATTAGAAACTCTGACATATGAATAACTGACCACGCGTAGAACAATCCCATGTCCTTGCTAGCTTTATTTGCGAATTAGCAGTATTCTGTCTTTTTAGTTCTTCTGGTTCAATCTATGCTTACTAGGTTTACTTGTTATGTAGCAGCGTTAGGCGTACAATAATAAAATGTTGTTCTGATGAACTCAATTCCCTTCAAAGCTGTAATAAAGTTGTCCGTTTTTAATACTGCATTGCATTTTGCATTTGCGCTAAAACTCACCTCTTCATTTGCTATCTTACCATTAAGCCGGCTGGGCATTAAGAATAGAAGAGATACCCGCCGCGTGCCATTTCCTACCCCAAAACCTGTTTCCTGACTGGCGCGGCGGCCGAGTCGGCTCTAATGAAACCACAAATTTTCCGTAAAAGCCTAGGAGTTGAAAATTGAATTGAAAGCGAGTATTATAATTAATCCCGCAATGAAATTCAATCAAGCCACGCTGCTGTAATTTGCCTAGTGAACTTTCATTCAGCCCTATCAGCGAGAGTATTTACCTACTTTGAAAAGTGGAAAAGCAAGAAAGGTCGACCTATCAATTGAAATGATAAATTGTCGGAAATGTTTTTAATTCAAGTTGCGTGTTCCATTTATCTCATTTTGGCAAATTCTGTTAGTATGCTGCTGGGTGTAAGCCATTTACCAGTCATCTTCCCTCCGCGACAGAACTAGCCATGAAAAAATCCGCGATTCTATTCCTCTTTGTTTGTTATTTGTGTGCATGTACACATTGTGCAAAGAAAAAGAAGAAGAAAGGACTCAAAGACGGTGACTTCTGTTACAATCAACCACACTGCGGTCCAAGTTTCTGGCCGGAGCCCTGTATATCTGGAACGCGACAATCGCCGATTAATTTCGATGGGGAGAAAATGGCAATCAAAATTCTTCCTCCTACCTATCGCCAATTCTACAAATTCACAACTTACGCCGGAGACCAATTCCTTCCTCATTAGAAATACGGGTCAGTCCATTCAAGTCAGTTTCCCTCAAGGGAAGGACCCGATTTTGAAGGGTTATACGGTCGGCCTTCCAGGAACATATCGTTTTTCCAGAATGAATTTCCATTGGGGACGCTTCGACAGGGATGGATCCGAACATCGAATCTCAGGCAAGGGTTTTGCAATGGAGCTTCAAATTGTTCACTATTCGACACATTATTCCAGCTACGAACAGGCATCCGCGTCAGTCACGGATCCGTACGCAATCTCAATCATTTCCATTTTGTATGAAATTGGACCACTGGACAATTTGGGCCTCAAACCCATCATAGATTCCATTCCTCTCATTCGGAATTACAACAATGGAGTGGTTGTTTCAGTCAGCCAATTCCTGAATTTGAGGGCTTTGCTTCCTGCGTTTTTATCGTTTTATAGGTACGAAGGTTCGGAGACCACCCCAGGTTGTTTAGAAAACCGAGTTTGGAGTGTATTCAAAAAACCCAATCGGATGTCCAAAAAGCAATTGGAGGCTCTAAGAAGCATATTCACAAAGGGAAACGTTCATTTGATGATTGACAATCATCGTGGGATTCAGAAAAGACATGACCGTGCTGTCACACTGTATTTTACACCAAGTAATATGTATGACTGGTTAATGCAATTTGCCATTTATGTGTATACTTTTGGTCGACAATTAATGGCTGTGCCTGGAGACGTTCTACAAAAGCAAATCAAACAACTCCTGAAGCCATTCATTGGACAAGTCAACCTTCAAAATGGATTGCTAGGTTTCAAAGAATTTAGCTAAAGTGTACTCTAAATCTGAACACTTGTTTATGCCTTGTATATCTTTCTTTATCATATTTATTTTTAATTTGTTCTTTTCGGCTCGGGAAACTGGAATTATGTGAGATGGAAAATAAATACGCAGGAGTTCGAACCTATTATGGTACGACGATGTTTGCATAAAGCATATTTTTATTTTATAGTTTATTGCATCAGTGTAGACTATGTGTGACAAATATACACTTTCGTGAGCATACAGCATACACTATACACATAATAACTTGTCCACTTCTGGTGCACAACACAACGGACGAATTTATGGGTCCAAAATTTGTAAGTACCGCTTTTAGTCCTGCAAAGCAATATCCAAGATATTTAGCCGTCACAGGTCACACTCATTTGTCATTTGTATTTGGTTCTCAAAATATGGTCTCAGAATCCCAGTATCAACAAAATTTCATTTTGCGGGTTCAGAATGAAGCAACGATATGTTTAATCATCATTAACCAGAACGATTTTTTAAAAAATACTACTATAACCAGTTCAGAATAAAATAATACAATGCTACCTTTACCTTACTCAGTAACCAAAAGACCCGAAGGATGTGGTTTGTTGCCTAAAGGCTCTTAAGCAAAGCTCTTGTTATTTTCTCCTGCAAAGCAAAACCCAACGTATTAAGTCTTCACACTTATTTATTTCCAAAACTCTGTATTTAGTTTTCAAAATAGGGTCTCAGAATCCCAGTGTCAACACAATTACGTTTTGCGGGTTCAGAATGAAGCAACGATATGTTTAATCATCATTGACCAGTACGATTTTAAAAAAAATGCTACTGTATGTAGTTAAGAATAAAATAACGAAATGTTACCCACCTGAACAACTGCAGTGTTCGGCTAGCCAGCCGAGCAAGTATGTACCGACGCGACGCCCAACATTATGTTGATAACCTACAATATTAAATACACTTAATTAATTCATGAATGCGTCGGAACCCTAGTGTATTATTATCATGGTACTATATAATTGTCTCAGAGAATATTTTTCTTCAAGATTCAGAGTAGGTAAGAAATACACATCATAGAAAATACGCAAGCAGTACCATATTGTCAATTGATTAAGTAGTTATGTTAGAGGGACTCGCCTCTATGCTCTACTCAATTGGTTCTGAGCTCTAAGAGAAAAACGGTAGCATGGGTTAAACTCGGCTTATAGATCCAGGTCCTTTCAGCAGTTTGCAGAAATGACTAATTCCTCAAATGTTGCTTTCGCTTTCGGGTATTTTGGTGAAGCAATTCAGCTTACTCGGCCAAACCTAAGGAAGTGCATTAAATAATTCTCACGTTAAAATAAAAAATATTCACACAATCAATCACACAAAAGCATGAAGGAAAAAAATAACTTCCAAATTTTAATAATTGCCTCAGGAATGAATTTCTCGTCACAATTAATTCAGAAACTCTAGTCTGAGCATCATAGGCAATATGCAGGCACACACGAACGAATTACATTGAAAATGTTCAAAATAAATAAAAATTCAAGCAGCATTATACTGGCATAATACCTGAAGATCCTTGAAGTATTTTTGGGTGTACTTCTTAACATGCCGTCAACTAGTTGTTGCCGATTCATTGCAGCGCATCGTGTCAACATATCCACCTTAAGTTCGATGGAATTGGAAACAGAGTTTACTTTACACGAATGATCAACCAACTTTAATAAAAGTAATTATTGCCAATAAATTAGCAAGAAATCTGGAAACTGTCTCGTAGACGCAAACTTAATTTTGGTGTGGGTGCCGAGTCAGTAGGGAATGTGATCCGGGCCGATTTTAAATAAGCAATGATAAAGCTTGGCGTCGTTTTCCCAATAAATATAGATGGGAAAAAGCACGCCCTTGGCTTCATACCGACTGCGTGGTGTCCCATGCACAACTTTTAAACTCCGTCCGTATTTACTCCATGGCATCGGATCTAATCTTAGCGACTAATACAGTGTGTGAAGTGAATAGACAACTGTATTTTTAATTATAAATTAATTTTTGTTTAAATGGAGTGTAAACCTAAGTAAACGTGAAAGACCAAAAGACTGAGGTCAGCGTATCTCAAATACTTTGAGCAATTTATTAAACTAGACAGCACGCATTTAGCCTGTGGTAAAATTATGCTACCTAGCAAACATAGTGACAAAATCCAATAGAATTGTTCGTAATTTTACAGCAGAAAGCAAAATTGTTCTTCAATTCAAATTCAAAACGACCAAAAGCCTGAGATATAATACTAACAAACATAACACTTGTAGCTGTTAAATAATTATTACGTCTATTGCTTGAGTATTTTAGCACACTTGCTCAGAAGCATCCATTCAGCTATTCATTCGTTATGTACATTCGCATTAAAATATTTGCGCAAAAGATAGAAAACTAGCACAACTAACCAACTAAAACAGATTTACAATGTCGAATAATAATCCTAGATTATGGCAGTCTATGAAATTAATTAATGTTTTTAGCGGCCCCTTGGAGTATTTTTGGTTGCTTTGATGTCAATTTGTCATCTGGTAAACTTACTACTGACAAATATCGGTAAACAGAACTAACTAGAAATGAATTCTTTCATCGGGTCGGCAAATCTCAGTCAATGTTTTCTTCACGCGCAGTGACGTTAACCTGACTTGTGGAATTCGATGCCAGCACTCCATTAATAACTTGGACAAGTCAGTGAGGAACTGCGTAAAGAAAGCAAGCATATTTAAAATCCAACTTTCGCGTCGTCATTGTTTTTTAACATTACCTTCACTTGACTCCATCGTATAGGTATTTCGGGTCGAATATGCTCATCACAAACAAGCTTTCTCATTTCCTCAAAGGTAGGGTCAACAGACACATAATTGGAATAGGGTATGTCATATAGCTCGTGCTCGTAGTTTCCATCTTTCGACAATGATCGACATCTGACATGAAAATAAAATGGTTAAATATAGTATTATTTATCTTTCGATTTCGATTGGTTGTTACATTTTACGATCACTAACCTTCTCCCAATTTCCCACAAAATTAGTGCAAATGAATACATGTCTGCTTGCTTGTAGGATTCGAACCATTGCACATTCATTGTGCTATCTAATACTTCGGGTGCCATGTATCTCTTAGTACCTACTTTAAGATCTGGAATACTAGTCACTCCTCTCTGGTCACTAAAAATTTCAGTGAAAATGAAATGATGAACGTGAAATCTCCAAATTGACCGCTGTAGGGATTTAGAGTACTTACCGCACAGAACAAACAGCCAGTCCAAAGTCTGCTATGCAGGCTTCGCCGTTGGCTTTCACAAGAATATTTTTACTCTTGAGGTCTCTGTGAGCAATACCTGGCTTAAATGGCTTGCCCTCAATTTCAGAGTGGAGATGACAAAGGCCAGCTGCAGCCGACACAGATAACCTTAGAGCTTCATCTGTAATAGTTGCGTAAAAACCAGAGTTTAACAAATTAATTAGAGTTAGACGGTTTGCTATGTTGAAAGTCTACATTGCTTTGCTGCCTTGACTAATCAGATTTCACACATTACTGATTTGTAATTGATCACATGATTTATTCGTCTCATGACGAATGGTGATTGGGAAAACCAGTACAGTACAAACAACTTTAAATGCATGAAAGGACGAAAATATTTTACAAACCTTCGCTAAGTATACGTGTTTGCAAGTAGTCGTGTAAAGAGCCATTTGGGTGGTAATCCATAACAATTATTAATTGCGTAGTGTTATCGTGCGAGTGAATGTCCCAAGCATTGGAACCTGAAAAGGAATAATAATAGTTTAAATTAAATGTGCAAATAAAATAAACCCAATGAAATTGTGAATTCGTTCGAAGTCATGACTCATGATGCATAACAGTCTGGTAGTCTTTTGAAAACCTTACCTAAAATGTTTGAGTGTTGCATTAGGGCGAGCTGAAATATCTTGATTTCCTTCAACCACGAAGCTTCTTCTGTGGACGGAAATGCTTTGACTGCTACCTTAGTTCCATCCCATTCTCCAAGGTAAACATTTCCAAAACGTCCCTTTCCTATTTTTTGTTTAAAACTAACTTGTTGGCCTATGGTTCTCTGCTTCTGTAAGTCAATTGTGTAATGAAAAAATTTAACTTAGTATGGTGAAGGTGTCATGTAAGATGCCTTAACATTAAACTTACAAGCAGTGGCATCCCTGATCCTGACCCAGAGGATTGGTCAAGGTTACAGCATGCCTCCCTTGTAATCAGTTTTGGCTTCGTTGCTTCTGAATAATTGGATGGTTTCCTTCTCTTCTTCTCTCTAATTCTATACCTAGAATAACATAACAACAAATAGTGATTACCTAAACGATAAAAAGCGTAGCCCAAGTAGGCAGACAAATGCAGTATTTCAATTATAGATCCGTTAAACAACTTTTCCGACTCACTTGCACATTATGTACACCAGTATACAAGAAGCAATTACAAACAGTGCTACAACTGCAATCCATAACACTTTCAACAGAAAATAATCATCGTTGGGTGTTGGGAATCCGTGCCCTCCTACTCCTGGTTCTGTTAAATTCGTTGGCTGGAGAAATTCAAAAAAAAAATCATATGTGTAAAAATTGAAGTAAATGCATTTTTTAAATGTATGTAGATTAGATAATGACAACAACATTACCTTGTACATGGGTTGAAGGTTTTTATTACAAAAATTCGCATCGTCACAGCATTCTATTGACTGTGGAACTTCGTGATCGACCAGGTGACCCTTACATTGAAGAAAAGCAGGATCTCCAGCATGAGAAACATCCATAACTATACTCAGGCTCAAAAACGCCAGTTGATGGATGAATGACTTCTTCTACTGCAGTGAAACACCGACCACCGTGTTCGACTTCGCAAATCCCATTTTCAGCCCCGGGTGGGCAATGATTGTCGCAGTGGCACCTCAACAACTTAAGTGCAGTGGTTAAATTGTTCATATTTACGATCATGTTTTATTGTCAGTCTCAAAGTATTGTGCAGAATAGACAATCCCAATTTTCTTGAACAAGTCGACGGGTCAAAGCTTTGTCCAGCACGAAGGAACCGAGCATGATCGCAATTCGAAAAAGTGAAGAAAAATTTAGTGTATCCGCTTCGCTTCCAGCACTAAAATAAAAAATATGCTTTTAAAAACTTTAATTCTTATTGTAACATTATATTATATTGCCGTGTTCATCCACAAATTAACACTACACTCACACTACAAACAATAATTCTATTCTAATTCTATCCATAACTGAGCAATCCCAAATTCAGTACTTTGTCTATTGCCTGACACCGAAAACTATCAATAGAGAAGCGCCCATCATTTTAATGTCTTAATTAACAAACTAGCCAACCAAAGTTGAATCACTTACACAACAACACTACCTCCACTTGCACGAATTCTCCTTAATGAATCAGCCAATTGAGCTTTGCCTTCTGCTAATTTCATACGAAATTATATTCATATTTTGATTTTCCAATCCACCTGCTCGGAACGGACGGACAGAATAAATGTCCTATTCTAGCCAGGTCAACTCAACTCAAGACATTAGATGCACTAAAACTATTCATTGCACCAAAGTTCCGGTTCCTTTCACCCTCACTCAAGTTAAGTCTTTCTTTTAGCACTTCAAACAGGACAGGAGTTAAATTTTGTGAGGTTAGTGCATTGGTGAGTTAAATTATAAAATCTAAACAAAGTAATTTGTGGAGTGGTCTGTGTGTGAGAGGAGAGTGGAGGAGGAATTAACATGGAGTGATTGTGGATGCCTCGGGATATGAATGAGGGTTGAGGATATAAAGTTGACTACATCCTATAATACACACTATATGGCGGTGCAGGTGGAGGCTAGGCTGGGCTCTGTTTTCTTTGGCAAACCCTGCATTCCGACGCGGATCCAACCGAGATGAAACTCAACGATGGGCACTTGAGATTTTGAACACAAAGCAAAAGGGTACAAATTAGTAGCCGTAGCCGAGTAGAATGTGATTGAGTTGAATTTAACTCAAAGTCCTACTGAAATATGCATTTAAAAAAAGTAATCGGCAATATAAGTAAGTCCTACTGTGTACTATGCCTTTTACTACCTTCGCCTTCCTTTGAAATGACGACGGAGTGCGGGATGTACTGAAAATAATAATTTAAGAATGTGCTCAAAGAAATTTAACTTAGCTGACTAGAATTAAATCATTCGGAATTAAATTCCGAAATGCTAAATAACAAAAATACTATGGTCTAGTTGTAAGATTCAAGTGTTAAATTCTTGCCCATTTGTGGATGGAGTTGTTGCTCACCCGACCCTAGGCATATGGGTTAAAGCGTTAAGGGCCCTTTCTTTTCCTATATCTTAAGACCTTTTGAATTTGCTATTCTATTGATGGTGGCTGGGGCCCTGAACAACTGCGCTCTATTGTTCTACCAGGTGCAGGTGAAATCGGGTGACCAGGACCGGACGACCTGGGAGGGACGTTGTTGGCTATGTTCATGCTGTGCGTGCATTCTGAATCTCTTGAAAAATGTCAGTTGTAATGATGAATGGATCTTAAAATTCATGTCCAAGTGCAAATGGGAAATATAGTAGCCGCTTAGGTGTGAAAGAAGAATCATGGGAGTTGCTTTGTCTTTCGATAACCTCAAGTATCATTTGAGTCCCATGCAGGATTTTCAGGTTGTACTTTACTACTTAAAAACGCAAATAAATATAATAAATGCCATTAAATATAAAATCCCACCGCCCCCAATCCAAACTACTCCTTTAACCCACAAAATAAATTAAATTAAATATAAAACCACACATGACACATATCTCAAAACCACACCTAAAACTGATAAAAATAAAAATAAACTCGATTTAATTGTTTTTGCAATTTGTTTGCGCCGCGCCGTTAGAGCATTTAGAAAGTGGAAAATGGAAAAATAACGCTACGGATAGGATACCAAACAAAAGAAACGTTGGACGGAGGCACGGATCACGCAGATTATTTGGTTAATAGTATGTTATGTTTGTATATTAGTTTGTAGTAGTTGTAATTTTAATTAATTTTAGAGCAATATCGCAATCAGTCAGAGTCTAACTCTTCAAATTATCTAACACTTAATTATTCCAAGGTGGATTCATCAGTGCCTCGCTTTTAGTGTGAAATTTTTGTATGTAACTATATATTGTTGTAACTGTGCGCAAACCGAACTGATGAATAAAAAAATCGTTCAATTACACAAATACTAAGCTGTTGATCTCTGCAGAGGAATGGGGCGGATGATTCCTGACAACAATGCCGCTTAACACCAACAATGCCTCTCAACTAATTCGTGCAAGCTATAGCTCTTATCAAGAGGTTTCCAAAACAGAAAACAGTTTAAATCTTTGAAATCCGTTCAGGCACTCCGGAGATATCGTAATTGCAAAATTAGACAAAATGTGTAACTTGGACGCCGATAGAAAAATAAAGAAATAGTTAATATATGAAAACGCTGGGTTTTAAAGTTTGGTTGAGTCTGGAGCCACTCCTAGGTGTGGAGGACAAGGGAGAGCCTGGTTTTGGAGAACATTTAAAAAGCATTTAAAAAGTGCAAAATGTAAAATAACGCCATGAATAAGAAAAAAACAAACGTCGAACGCACTCTGGCAGATAAGCCGCGTAATTAAGTGTTAGATGACTATTTTAATAAACAAATCACAAACTCAAGTTAAAGAAAACTAGGGGCGCAAAAAAAATTTGCTATAATGAAGTAAAAAAAATTCGCTGGCAATATTGTTGGCGCTGACGTATAATGAAAATACCGTAAAAGTGTAATTTAATGTAGACTTTTCATGCTTGTTTATCCAATACATTCAACTTGCCGTATCCGCAAACGTGAAGTCAAATGCTACTTTACGAAAATACATTGGAATGTGTAATTTATTTTGTTGATTAGATAAGACGCTATACACATCTATTTGAACAATTAAGTTCTTCACACACACGTCGTCTCGTACATATACAACATACACATGAACTTTGCTTCAAATAAAGATTCTTTATTTCGTTTAATTTATTAGTAGTCCGCGACAGAGTGCAGTAGTGCACTTCACGCAACATTCGTAAATACATGTACAATATTATTTTCAATAACCAGTTTAATTAATACATGTTGTATAAACCTTATTTACAACAATACTACATGCGTAATACTAACCGGACTATTATTGATCACACCCTAAATATTCCTTAGTATTCAGTTGAAATTGGAATCATAAATTCAAACTGCTATTAATGCGGCTGTTAAATTTGTTCTCTTATAATTTCGAGTGCTTCAGTTACTATATGTATTAACTTTTAAATACCCTTTGAGATGACCAAGTGAATAATGCGGCACTTTCCTTCCTTACCTTTCCTAGCTAACTTTGCATTTGCCAACCAATTACTCCGGAAACATTTAAGGCTATTTCAGAATTGTGCTTTGGAAAGGAATAAGTGCCGGTATTTGAATCATATACCACACATGCATAACACAACTCCCAATTATCAAACCACTTCCTACATGAGAACGCGAACCCGTCAACTAAGATTTCCCATTCCCTGTTCTGGATATTACGTATTTGTGATGGGCAAAGAGGAAAATTACATGACGAATTTACTTTAAAATCTTAATAAGCATTTGAAGAGTACAAGCACATGCTCAAATTATGATTGTCGCTCATGAGTATCATACAAAATTGATCATGTTGTGGTTTGGAAATAATAGTAACATTACATGGAAATGGAATTACTGAAACGTGTTTATGCGGAGCTATCTGCAACACATTCGAAGAAACTAATTTTGCATTCGCATGTTCGTACATACGACGTGTCTTTCAAATATCAGAAAATATTTCCGTTTTGAATAAATAATCTGGGAGCGAGAGGGTGAACAGCGTCGGTCATTACAATTTTCGCGAAGCTGATGGCACATAATAACGTGTAAGTAAAATCCATGCAGGCGTACTACTGCTGTGCTGTAGGCATACATGATTTTGGCGTGGTTCTTTGGACCAGAATAAATAGCGGAATAAGTCGCAAAAAAATAACATGCATATTGATTACAAAAAAAGTCCGAAATATTCTGCATTTTTTCTGGAACTAAATCACGGATCTGATTCGTCAACGTTAACAACCAACATTTTTCCTTTATTCCAAAGATTTGACAAGTGCAGCGCATTTGCGCATGTGTAGTGTGGCAACTTGTGGGGGTCAAAGTAAAATATCGCGATTGAAAATTAATACAGAATCTCGCTCAGCAAGTTAAAATAAAACGCTAATGGTTGGATTGTATTTATTGAATTGAATGAGCACTTGCAAGATGAAGCTAAACTCACATCGCCTGACATCATGTGTTAGAAACTGATACAACCACAACCCCGAAATTATTAACACATTATGAATGAACTCTCACTCAAGACGCAACCGGTGCATATTTAATCGAGCAATAATTGAGCTAAAGTACTACCACATCCTCGCTACTCGGAATATTATAGAGCACATACATGACATGCAAATAAGCTCACACCGTAATTGCCCTCGCCGCCGTAAACAGTCACGGCCACACATATCCCTATTATACAATTTATACTCATATTACTGGATCACAACGAACCCAAAGCGAGTTACTTCTACCTTATTCTTAAGCATCAATAAGCTTAAGTACTGCTAACACGTATTCTTAACTTAGTTCTCCAAATTACACATAAATATAGATTCATTTTACTAATATTTGAATTGTTAAGTTATGACTTGATGACTTTTCTCAGCTAAAACAAAAATAAATAACAAAATCCGCCGAACATATTTTTCCTTTTGAGTAGTAAATTTGACATGACAGTCATTTCCACTCAGGAAAGAATAAACCCTACCCCTTCCACCACAATTTCCAATTACATCTGATCTGACTTTGATATTTTCTACAATTTAATTTACATTGGTGAAGAGCCCTTGGACATCATGCGGACGGTATTTTTGAGAGCCTGCCTTTTGTTGCAAAACCAAATCCGAATTACTTCACGTTCGTAGCCGAGTTGATGAGCCAACGTAGTGATTTCAGCCCCTGCAGCAATCAACATTAACGAGTTTCAAATTTAGGCCTCTTGCACGAGCGTCGGGTCAAACCCTTGGCGCGAGGTTAATTAGTGGAATTAAACATCCCCAGAACATGTTAATTAATTTGAGGATGGACAAACCAACTAGGTTTTCCGCTCCAAATGAACTCACCCGATGGATGAGTATTTCGCTCAAAATGGGTGTTGAGGATTTCCAGAGCTTGCGGCGTAAATGACGTCCGTCTCTTTCGTTTTTTGGATGGTTCCATCCCCACAAATTCATGGAGTGTTTGATGTCCATTTTTGAACCGATCCTCCGCCTCCTTCATCCATCGTTCCAGCACGGGTTTAATTTTCTGGGCACTTTTTGGTGTTATATCCAATTTTTCAAACCTGTAAAGTAGAATTAAAAAGTTATATTATCAAATGAGACAAATCCAATGTTTAAGGCGACAAGCACAAGCCATGCTACAGGGAAGGGAAGATTTAAAATCTCAAAAACCGAAAAAATAATGAAAAGCTTCGCTAATAGCTAAAACAGTGCTCTGGCTTTCCCAACAAAACATTGATTTCAAAAAGAAAAGTGTTGTTATACAAATAACTGACTTTTTAAAATGGAATGAGTGAGGCAAGAGTGAGGTAGTAGTATATACATAAAAAATCTTTTGACATACATGGACGACTGCGGAATGGATGTACGGTTACTGTTAGATTGGGCCATCTGCCAAGCCAGGGCACTGTACAAAATATAATCATAAGAATGAGACAAAGGACTTCAAAAGTAATTATAATAAGAGGGAGCCATCATTTTTATTGAAATCTCAACTGAAAAAGGACTTGTTTGAGTTTCAAAATATACGTTTGCCCGAACTCGGTTTTTTTATATTAAAAAGGGTTGAGGTTAAAGTAAAAAAGTAAGTTAAAGAAAAGTAAAACAACATGCTCCACTCCACTGAATTACTTGAAATTTTTTTGTCCATTTGTTTACCTGCAAATGGCACTTTGACTATAGGCAGGTCCTTCGGTGACCGAGAGGGCTTGTCCGACTTGAGTTTGTGTGAGACCAAGTGAAAGTCGTCGCAGTTTAAAAGCTTTTGCAAATTCTTTGATTTCATCCAAATTTATTCCGTCAACCATTTGGTCCGAATCGTCTGCATTCGAAACAAAACTCTCGTCAAGTCATAATTAATTGTAATCATTATTTTTCACGTATGAATTTCAAGATTATTTTGACTTCCAATTCAGGAAAATATGAGAAACCAATAACGTGTTTTCAAAAGTCGAAAAAATTATGGAACATAGATGAGATGTAATGTTAGCACAAAATGCCACTTCATAAGATTGATTATACTATACTTAATTCAGAAAATCACTACAGATAAATAAACCATGCAAATTTGTTTTGACTACCTGACAAGTGATTTTGAAATTCCAACTTAAATTTTCAATTGGATTAGTTTACCATTATTCATGCACATATGTTTTCTAACTATCTAAAATTATAAAGTCCGTAAACTTACCATTGTCGGATCCTCTGTCAAAATCAAAATCTGAATCCTGATCATGATCATGACTATGACTGCTGCAAGGGCTCATTTTTGGACAAATGCTGCTCATCGATGACAGCAATCCCACTTGACCATGGTTATGACTGTTCAGTTGATTTGTTCCACCGTCCATGCGACCATTTGTCAGGCGATTCAAAGCGGAGCTCAGATTCGTGGGATTAGCAGGATTTTCAAGTTTCTCGGAAATCTAATATTGCAGACAAATCATTAGTACACGTGTTTAATAGCACTACTATGTCCATGCATTAGAATTGACTCATCATCAAAGGAAGAGCCGAGTGGCAAGCAGGCAGTGGAATTTGGTGGACGAATAACGTACTTTAATTTTGCAAAATGCGGCTGTATACAGTATGCAGTAAGCACTGCATAAGCAATAATTAAACTGATCAAACAGCAAAAGACCGCGGGTAATAAGTACATACGTAGTTCCCTCAACCACCATGCATCCACACGAAGAATTTAACCCCGATTTTATAGTAACAATCATTGCTCCGGACGGAGTCAGTGATTTAACATGCCAACGCGTCATTACACCATTATGAATTACACGGCAGGCAAGGCAAGGCAAAGGGGGTTTCACAATCAAATATGCATTGGAAGAAAAAATAAGAAAGAAAACTTACGGGATTGCTTGAATGAGGGGCGTGTGTGTGTGACGCCCCGCCCAATCCATGCTGTTGACTGACTAGAAGACTTGGGTTAGATACCCCAGATGGGGGAGTTGGACAAGGCGGTCCTCCGCCCGATGGGGATCGAGTTTTCCCGGGGGGACTTGAACTGAGGAAATTTGATGGTGATGCCGGTTGCGTGATTGGGATCGTGAGTATCGTCTGCGTCAAAAGTCCACCTGTCAATTTTAAATACACGGCCCAAAATTATTAACCGATTTTAATATCCAGTCCGGGAAGGGGCGGGATCTTCGGCTTCTGTATAATACAGGAGTTCGGATGGATTTTAATTACGTACGAACGTAAAGCTAAAAGCTACTACGTTTTATTACTACGACGAGGCGTACGCTACACCACAGCAGCGTCGCGGAGCAGTGAAATATGTTTTCCAGGAATAAATGATATTGAGAATTAAATTTGAGCTGCCAATTCGGCTGTTGTTCGGGCGGGTTATCATGTATAAGTTATTAATGGGCGGGTAAGAGTATAAAGCGCGCCTAACTATTGATTAATTCAGTACGTAAAGTGTACTTATGCATTGTAATAAAGGGACACACCGTATGCTCAGTCAGTTTAATTAAAGTCAATTTAAGGAGTCCCCCCTGCTTTCCCCCCTTTGACTAATCATAGGCCTCGAATGTCTCCGACGAAAGCCAATAATTTGGAATGCTCAACAAATTTTTATTTTTCAATTAGTACACACGTAATTACATGTAGTACGTACGTACAATGTACTTGCACGTCAAGGCAAAGTTCGCCACGTCGCAACACAAAGCACGACTTCGAATTTTCATTTCAATATTTATTCGCCAATCTTAACTACACCTATTAGTAGACATGCAATGCACACGCCGTTCAATATTAAATTCACTAATAATAATTTGTGCTTTCAACCCCCAAGGTAGGCTTTATTTTGCACAGCAAAATGTTGGATGTAGCAATTAACATGAACAGAGTCCTTCACAAGATCCGTATTTCGTGATTAGGGACTGAATGAAGTAATCTACCAATTCAATTTTATTTATGTATATTGTTGGTTCCTCCGATTCAATCTTCGCATGACAAATAGCTAGTTCTACCTACGATGTAAACGAAGTATGGAAAATTTTAGTTTTGAAAAGGTTAAACTATCAACGACGCTCAAATATTGTATTTCTAAACCATAATAGCCTTACACTTCCACAGTTTATATTTTCAAGTTCGATTTGACTGGTCTGAAAGATATGAACCACGTGTCTATAAATAAGACACTAACTATAATATATGCTGGCGATGCGAAAAGTAGTGACTAAATATTTTTACCTTGAGGTGTAGGGATAAGAAGTTGAGCTCCTTGAATGCCCTGAGTAATATTTCCTGAGGCAAGGATGAGTTGTGGTAAATTAGCACTTCCGGTTGTCCCATTCGGTAAAGGGCTTTGTAGTTGTGACTGTTGTGGGGACAGGTAGGCCCCAGCCTTGACCTGAGATGAGAACTGTTGTTGCTGACTCATGTATTGAGCCAAATATGCATTCGCACTCAAATTTATATTATTAGTCGGATTTGGACTACCGGCTGATGACGGACTCGTCAAATTGAGCGGGGTCATATTACTATTGCTGTTGCCACCGTACTGGTTCCCTCCAATCATGGATGGATTGGAAACGTGCTGCTGTTGAAGGGCTGCCATGCTCCCCAAAGATGCCAAATTGAGAAGTGCATTTCCAATGCTTCGACTCAATGTATTCAGTTGACTGTGTCCGGCTGGACTTTCCGGTTTGACTGGAAAATAAATAAATCGTACAATGCAATAGAGGGTTTGAATGAAGGACTCATCCGAATGATTAAAAAAAATCATCCAGTTCTGCTCGTAAAAAATGATTATGGGCCATGCCATAACAAATAATTTTTGTAGTCCTAATTGATAATGCCAATACGAATCCTTCGGTCAGCATCACAGGGAACCCGATTTGAGTTGGATTTTTATTGTTGTAATGGAATTCAATGGCGAGGTTACTTCATCGCTTAAGTCTCTTCATGTCAAAAGGCTAGCGCATTATGCTCGGGTAAAAAAA
>JAAXYW010000545.1:0-34727 GCA_036851895.1 Orthonychiurus folsomi | reverse complement strand
GGATGAGCATGGCCTCAAAATTCCCACGCCTCCCCATGCATGTACATGTGTAATCCTGTGGCTGGGGAAATGGAAGGTCATTTCCATTGCATTGCGTTACAATGGTACAAAAACTTTTGATGTTGTACTAATACAGGTGCACTCTTATTTATTGTTTGTGAATTTGTACGTGTGATTAGCCGCGACCAAATTATCCCAATAAAATTGTAAACAAGTGTATGTAATCTATGTATGTATGCATGTATGGCGTTCATTGCACTTTGGATGTGTTTGTGTGGAAGATGCGTTTGGATTGCGTTTTGATGGGAAAAAATTTTGTATTTTGTATTCCACCCCAAGGATTTTCCCATAAGGGACTTTATTTTCATGGTTGATTTGCTCGGAGCATTAATTCATTGGAGCGACCAGCTACTTGTTTTTAGCAACTCGTTAGCAAGCGACTCATCATCTCCAGTGCAGTACGGCCCCCATTCATCTTCATATTTTATTATTCATACCCACGAGCCTCGGCTCTTTCGTTTACTAATTTTTTTTGCAATGCTGAATGGGTGCCTCCGCCGGCGGGATTTTGCGTGTTGGGATCACATTACAGTTGACAGCCAGCGCTTATACACGGCACGGCACGGCATGGTGGATCTTCCGCATCATTTATACGTACGTAAAGTACAGGAAAATAATGGAATTAAAACTCTAAACAAGGAATTGATGAACGACTTGAGGGTTTTTCCTCCATCTAGTATTGTTTTATCGTTTCAAGTTCCCAACTTGCACGCAATTTAATTAGTAATTTGACAAATTAATAGCCTGTGATCCCCCATCCCATTAATGGGGAATCAGGATGACCACTTTGTCGGGATTTTGCGTGTTGGGATCACATTACAGTTGACAGCCAGTGCTTATACACGGCACGGCACGGCATGGTGGATCTTCCGGATCATTTATACGTACGTAAAGTACAGGAAAATAATGGAATTAAAACTCTAAACAAGGAATTGATGAACGACTTGAGGGTTTTTCCTCCATCCAGTATTGTTTTATCGTTTCAAGTTCCCAACTTGCACGCAATTTAATTAGTAATTTGACAAATTAATAGCCTGTGATCCCCCATCCCATTAATGGGGAATCAGGATGACCACTTTGGCATTGCCATTGCTAATGTACGTACGGCACAGCAATAAATTTACAGACCCTTGCCATGTTAAGCATGTACTTGTACTGTAACATGGGATCAGGTCGTAATTTGCAGGAGTGGAATTACAAGTGTTGTGATTAGAGGATAAATCCTGGTGGCAAATGGGCCGAAACGCGTCCAAATCCAGCTAGCGGTACATGGAATCATGGTTTTAAATTTTTGGACACCAACCCCTTGTATTTGTTTTACAATACAATGACAATGGGGGGAAGTTCCAACACGATCCGATGTACGTACGTATGACATTGACCGTGACCGCAAACAAAGTACGCAAGCAACTGCACATGCAGCAAGTGGAGCAATTCCCACACCACAAATCACGGCCCGCAGAAATAAATTCTACTGATGACCGAGACGATCCCCAAGTGCATTGGCACGGCTTTTAACATAATTGGTTTGTACTTTCTACTACTACAGATTACAGAGTTTCATTTAATTGGAAAAACTTTTATTATTTGCCCAACGGTTAACCCACACATTCATGACTTGAGACTTGGGATTCTCAAAAGTCCCCTTTGATTTCATTGACTGACGCCTTTTTCCAAACACAATTTTCTCATCCTTACGTATACGTACAAGGTGTACGACGACGGACGTATGTATTATTATAGGGAAAAGTTGTCTGGGTTTTGGAGTCAAGTGTTAGGTAGGGCTGATTGTTAGTTGGGAAAGAAGGGGTTGAAGTGGACACAAAAAAAGAAGAACGAACGAAGGAGGTGAGAAGGAAATGAGGGCATTAAAATTCCCTCAGAGTCCCCAGCTCCTCGAAAGAAGGTGTAAAAGGACTTGGCAGGTGTGATTTGTACGTTTTTCTTCAAATGTACCAACGCCAATCCCTTATCAGATCCATTTCAAGGGACCCAAGCGACTCTTAATTATCTTTCACAACAACCACCACCCTCAACCATCAATTCCAACGCTTTTCCCCTTCATTGTTTCTTTTTTTAAGGGGCTGGCAAGCTCATCTCCATACTTGACTTAAGGGTGCCGTCATAGTTCGTCCGTCTTACATGGGTGAGAAGGGCGAAGGGTCCCGCTACTGCTTTGTTCCTATTTCCAATTCTGAGGATTGGGTCGGTCTTCTCAAATTTTGAAACAAGTTGGCCCAACGGCATTAGTATGGCAGCATGTAACGTAAATCACTTCCAAGTCTTGGACAGATGTTGTTTAGAAGAAAATTCATTTCATTTTTGGGAAGGGAAACAAGGTTCCTGCTTCGTTCTTTCATTCTCATTTTTAAATTGACTCAAGGTCACGCCGAAAATGAAGCTTTGTTTTTTATGGAAGGTAATGGAATTGAGCCCCAAGAATGATTTGAATAGAAGCTAATCCCGCCACCTTCGCATACAAGAACGGAAAAGCGCGTCCTTCTTTTTGAAATGAGAATGGCTTCTCATTTCCAGTCAGATGTCTAGGAAATTGGGCAGGGATTGGATTGGTGGGCCTTGGAAGGGCCGGATTAAACGCTGAGATTAAGTTCCCAGGGCTAGGATATTAGACTTACAATTCACATCTCTGCTGCACAGTAAAAAAAGAGAGTGGGAGTTTTAAAATAGTACTACTACTGCCATGCGCTTTTCCTGACAATAATGACAGTGGCCTTGATTTGGGTGTAGGTGTACTTAAAAGTGTTAAGTGTACTTTGAAGGGATCATATGGGGAATACAGAAGGGATCCCGGGTTTGACAGGCCGGACGAACCGGTAATTCATTCTTACGGGACGGCATAGGGCATCTAGGGTATTTTCTTTTGAAAAAATGTAGCATACTTCAGCTTCCATATCATCTTTAAGAAATCTTTGATAGGGTAAGAATGGAAATGGCATATTTGTGAGACCAGGCATGAGTCCGTCATGGATGAATTTAAAAAGAAGTGAGTTAGTGTCCTTTGGACGGATGCCTTGAAGGGACCATACAAAAGGGGAAAATAAATTCCTCGGGTTATTGAGTCATGCAATTCTCATTAGAACTTACTGCCTCTGCGGGCCTCAGCATTATGCCCGGTTATTTGGAGGAGCAATCCATTCAAATGAGGAAAAGCGAAGTTAGTCCATTGCAGTGTAAGACTTGTGAGAAATGAGAAACTTCTTTGGAGAAAATCTCCAAACTTAAATTTCATTGAGCTGATGTGACAAGTCGAGCCGAGGAGATTAACATTGAGAAATGCAAAAGCGTACAAGATTTTCTAGTTTAAGAAATCAACCTTTATTTCTCATAGATTTTCATGCACGACCTAGCTACGAGAATGATACCAATTTCTAAGATTACGTTTCGTAGCAGTCAAAAATTTTGTAGGTTTTTACCCGTCCGTGCATCTTGTACGTACGCACGTGAGAGAAAACTTTGATCCCAAAAAGATAAGCCCGGGATCTGATACATTATACATTTACTTATGTATGTCCTGGGCCGGAAAACACACAACTTGCACGCATGTAAAATACAGGGAGGCGTGGGATTCAATCCGAGGATAAGAGCGGATACTCCATTACATTACATACATTATTATTTTTACTTTTCCAAACTTACTGCAGCTAATGACCGTCCAATAAAGGAGAAAAAAAAAGTTCACTTTTAAACGGACGGCTTTTCCCTTCACAATATATCGAATGTTAACAATGGCGGGTGAGATTGTTAGAGGAAGCCGGTGGATTTTCATCGGTGGAATTGAATGGTGTTTGTTTGCATGTGTGTATGTATGTTTTTTTTTCATACTTGGTTGGGGTCAACGTTTAGAATGAATAGGGAAGAAGGAGCGGAGGGGTGTGTTCACTCCAAAGAAATGATGAGGTCTTTTGATGACCGTTCCCTGCTCTGTGTCCATGGGAGAACATTTTGCCAACTCAGCTCCTCATCATTTCCACTGTTTTGAACAAAGGGAATGAAACTGCAATGCTTGGGTGCTTCGCCTTTCCTTCCCCGTCGTCGTTCATCTTCAATGATGACAAAGACAAAATTGCATTCAAAAGGTGCTGGAGCTCAGCTGGAGGGGTGGTGCCTTAACCTATGTAGCTTCGGAACGACACGATTTTTTAAAATTACCTTAGGTCAAATTGGCAGATCTGTGTAGGAATACTTCTAAATTTTATTTGAAATAAAAACTCCTGAAGGAAATGTATGATGTATTTCCTCCGAAAATAGAATTCCGTTTGAAATAGTACCAAATCTCTGACTGACTGGCTTGGCTCTGGCACCCTCTTTGTTTGGAAATTTCAAGAGGCTTTTGAAAAGTGAATTAAATTCTCCCCCGCCTTCTTACCCGATTCAAAAAATCCTTCGTCGCCCCCTGATTAGCTTCCAGTGGACTGGATTTGAATGGTACTCAAAAATCTCTTTTGGAACATGATCATTAGACGATGAGACTTGAATGCTACATGGGTTCTATCCTCTCCCCCCATAGCGCCCCATGATCATATACGCACGAATTGATTCCTTAAATGTATTATGGGAAACTGCACAGAAGTGCACACGGAAACCCTCCTGATTCAATACGGAATGATGACAATGACGATTCAAAATAATCCGTCCCCGACTTTCCAAACCCTGTAGAATTCTCAACCCTCCAAATGAAATCGTAATAATTTCATTCACTTCCAATTGCATAAATGTTCAGCTCACCGTGCACAAATCTTAAAATAAGCACCGGATTTTTTACCCATGTCACACACGGGAGAAATTCAAACAGAAAAGGACAATGCCTTCACATATGGACTGGAGTACTCGTCTAATATTATTTTCTGTATTTAATTGTGTAATGTATGGCGCATGCGTCGAGTGTGAATGTGAATATAACGGCTTCTGCTTGAAAGCTTTTAATTTTTATGAAGTGTCCTGTCACTCCATGTCCTTTTCCTTTTTTCCAAGACGAAAAAAAACTCAAAAAGACTTTGGAAATTAATCATGTTTTTTTTATATTGTGTTTCACAGTTGTGGTTCTCCTAGTGGCTGGAGATGACATTGCGTGACGTCGCAGAAGGAGAAAACGTGAGTTTGGAGTGTCGCTTCGGTCCTCACATCCTCCAAAGGGGACGGGAGACTTTGTACTGGTCCAGGACAAATACAAGGGACAAGGATATTGTTGCCAGTGGGGAAACACCGTTGGAACAAAACTATGTGTAAGTGGCAATCATGTTTAACCAATCAGATAGCTTGTTGTTTTTTCTGGTCTTTGCGTATACTATTTAAAATTCATTCTGATGTATCGGCTCATTGTCAAAATAACATGGCCTCCCTGCATTGTTTGGTTAGTCCTGATCGACAATTAGTTCCGTCCATCCGCGCCTGCGCTACGCTGTGGCTGTGACAATCAGCTACTACACAATACAAAGAGTTTTCTTATTTACTTTTGAGAGGAGGGCATTGGAGCGCAGGCGCAGACCTACCTGCCCAGGGATTCTGGGACAAACGTCGAGGATGTCCATGGCTTGTCCATCTCTCCAACTCACGTCGTGACATCCCATGGAATGAATACCAAATAAATAATTGAAACTATTTTTAGTTGGAAATGCATGGGAGTTGTGTGTAAATAAATGGACAGGCTTCATTGGGGGGAAGCACACTGGATTCAATTGACTACCTGCAATGCAGGGGATTTTACTTTAAGATCCGTGCATTGAATCCCAATTACTCAACGATCGCTCACCTGTCCATCTTGGACTTGTACGACTTAGAAAGTCGTACAGGTGAAGGCAAGGACTGAAGGTGTGTCCATTTATTTTTAAACACAATTACAATTAAAACCGAACCCACGCCGGCCCCGTTCCCTTTAAATTTTTTTGAGGAGGCGAAGCACGTTTTTGAGTGTCTTTCCTGTCCTGCATCTTGGATTGTCTTTAAATGGCGACGCGGTCTTGTGGATTACTGTGCCGTCCCTGCCCTCTGGAGACTTTTTGTGTCGCCAAATTCGTTTTGCAAAGTGATCGGACGGTCGTGTGGCTAGGGTAAAGATTACATTTAGAATTCATTTAATTTTGTGATTAGTTAAATGAAGGTACGGAGCTCTCGGGAGGGGGAGATGTGATGAGAATGAGATAGCGTCTTTTAACGTACGTACGTGTACGTGTAGTTGGCGTGGGGGCCTTTGGGTGTGGTTCATTGTTTAATCTAAATGCCTCGTCGATTCCGTCGGTTGTAAATGTAAACAGACGGATGGATGGATGGATGGGAATGGGTCGACTGATTATGGATGGACCTGAGCAGAAAATACTTTTGTTTTTCCTCTCATCCAACCATTGCTTTTAACATCCATGATTTCAAGGGTTTCCCCAGTGGGCGTATGAGCCAATGGCAAGACGAAGATACGAAATGAAATGGAAATCTTGGGTTGTGAAAGGGCGATGCCTGAAACCTTCCAGGGATTTTAATGTAGAAATGTGGAAGATTAAGACGAAGATTAAGAGTGTCAAGCAGAGATTTTTATGATGGGAAATCCTCAAAGGATTGGCCAAAGCCCCGGGAGTATTTACTTTCCCTTTTCATTTGGTACGCGAAAATGTGATCCACGTGCGGGGCGTGTTTTATTTATGTTTGTGGGTTTTGTGGGGATTGTAGATGTAATGGGACGATTATGCTTATGATTATTCATGAAAATAAAAATAAATGCTCATTTTTTTGCGTTATTTATTTTCAGAATCGAATACCGACCATCGGAAGGGCGCTACGACCTCAAAATCCGGAATTCCACTTATGATCGTGACAATGGGAAATTTGAATGTCGGATCAAAGAGAGTGGATCAGGGCAAGAGCTTTTCTCGAAGACTTCTCAATTGACGGTCCTCCTTCCACCTGGTCCACCAAAAATTACACCATCTGAACCATCCGCGACGGAGGGTCGTTCTCTGGATTTGACATGTTCCAGTTACGGTGGAAGTCCAGATCCTTTAATCAAATGGTTTCGAAATGGAATGATTTACCCACTGGACTCCATTATGAAAAATGGTGGTTCTCGGACTAATCCAACTTCCGCCATTTTGTCCGTAACCCCTGTGAGGGATGACGATGGAACCGAGTATAGGTAATTTTTGCTATTCTGACTCTTTATTAAATGGACTTATTAGCATTTTGATATGTAATTTATGCTTTATATGTATTTTGGTATGTGCTGATAAAATTGTCTATCTCTTCCATTACAGATGCGTGGTTTGGAATCGGGCACTAGGAGACGGCGTCAAATTGGAGGCTGCTGTAACTCTGAATGTAAACTGTAAGTTGGAGTCGTAAAATTGGACACCCTACTACAATGGGAAACCGTGCTTGGAACACAAAGGGCCGAGCCCGGATCCCATGTAGTTAAATTTCTTCAATCCCGAACTGGTTTTTACAACTTTGTTTCTAAATTCAGACTTTCCGCGAGTCAAAGTTGGACCCGAGAATCCACTCCGAGTTGAGAAAGGAAGTCCAGCCAAATTGAGCTGCTCCGTGGACTCTAAACCGGCTGTAAGCTCCGTCAGATGGACTAGAAATGGGAAATTCAGCGAAACTACTTTTACTTACACGATTCCAAGGACTTCACTTCAGGTAAATAAAATTTCATGATACGAAAAATATACGCGTGTTTTTTTTCTTGTTTCTAAATTTGAATATTTTTTTGCAACAGGATGCGGGAACTTACGTTTGCACGGCAGACAATGGGATCGGACAATCGGGGGAAGCGGATTTGACTTTGGATGTTCTCTTTGCCCCAATCGTATCTGTTATTCCAAGAAAGGAGTATGTGGAAGGGGACAATGTTTGGATCAAATGCAATGTGACATCCAATCCCCGCCCGGCATCAATTGAATGGATCAAAAAGGATGACCCTAATTTCCGTCAAGTCGGTGACCTTTTACGGATTGAGCGGGCTGGTGCAGCCAATGTTGGAATTTATATATGCAAAGCTACAAATATCCTGAATCCGAGTGGAGATGGTTCAACCTATGAGCGAAGTGGAAATGCATCCGTCCACCTTCTAATTAAACATGCACCCGGGAAAGCATTCATTGAGCCGAGTCAGCCATCCGTCGTGGAAGGATCCGGTGTGACCTTGACATGCTCCGCGGATCCACCTGGTTGGCCTGCAGCTCAATTCCGATGGTGGCGTGAGGGTTCGGAAAGTACGATTGCAGTCGGTGCTCAGTTCAACATTGCTTCCGCGAAGGTGTCAACGGAAGGGGTTTACTTTTGTCAACCAAATAATGATGTTGGGATCGGAACTCCGGCTTCCGTGGAATTGAAGGTGTATCAAGGCCCAAGTTTTATACATTCTCTTCAACCTCAAGTTATTCGAAGGGCGGGAGACTCAAACTTCAGCGTCTTGTGCTCTGCAAAGGGGAAACCAAAGCCAAGTATTTCATGGGTGAAGGACGGCACCGTAATTGACACCAGTTTGGGCAATCAGGGGAAATATCGTGTTGTTAATGAAGACACTGCTGGACTCAATCGTGCTGTTACTGTTCAAAGTACACTTTTCTTCAGTGGAGATTCTCGGGATGCGATCACTGCTGAGGACCGTGGCTATTATGCATGCGTCTTTGAAAATGAAGTCAAGAAGGAAGAGTCTTACATGTATCTTCGAGTTCAACGTATGTTAATTTTAAATGTAGCTTTCTTGAAAGATTGGAATTATGTATTTATATTAATTTTTCACATTTTACAGATAAACCAATATTCCAACACCGAACGGTAATTGAGAAGGCGGCATTTGATTTAGGAGACACAGCGCACATCCCTTGCAAAGTCCAGGCCTTTCCCAAACCCGATATTGAGTGGTCTTTCAATTCCATCACACTCAGCATGGATACAAAGCATTTTGAGAAGAATCTAACGAGCTTGTCGAATGACGTGTATGTTTCAACGCTCATCATCAAAGGCGTCAAACCCGAAAATTACGGAGAGTACAACTGCAAGGCAACGAATCAGATGGGAAACTCGTCTGGGATTATTGTTCTTCAAGAGCGTGGACCACCATCTGCACCGATTCGGCTGGAAACAGCTGGAATGGAGATGACTTCTATACTTTTGAAATACGAACCGGGTTTCAATGGTGGCTACGATAATACAAAATATCAAATCAGCTACTATTCGGAAAACAACTTGAAACCCGTGGAATTTGATTGCCAGTCTACGAATCCCTGCAATGTTACTGGACTGGAACAACAAACGCTCTACGTTTTGCGGGTAAGTTTCAATCATCATACTGAAATTAAAATTTTGAATTTGAGAAGTAAGTTTTTCAATTTTTAATTGAAGATCAAGGCATACAACACACGTGGTGAAAGCGAATATTCTCCTAACATTAAAGTCATGACAAGAATTGACCTAAAGAAAATCCCAGAGCCTCTTGATGTCAAATATGAACCGAAATCTGGAACTTTAGTATTCAACGTTTTGTCATTTGTCCTCTTCAAAGCAAAGGTGAGTGGAAAAAAGTAGTTTAGTTGGTGCAACTTAGATCGACACATCTAAATCATTGATTATTTAAATATTCAGGTTGAAGTCCAAACCATCGAAGGAACATGGCGCCATTCATTGCTCCGACTTGATTCAGACAAATTCCGTCACACCATTCAAAACCCTGAAGGAATTGAAAATGTCCGAGTCAGTCTTTGTGTTGAGAATGATGAGACTTGTGGGAAAATTGTGGACGCCTTATTAGGTAAAGAGTAATTCCGAGTCAATTTGGTCATTCCCAAATGAGACTGATTGCCATTAGGATCTAATTTTAACATTTGCACTTTTAGTGAATGATGTTCCAGCCGCAGCTCCCGTGGGGATTCGTGTCCATTATGTTATCGCTGGTGTCGTTTCGGGCGTTGTCCTTCTCCTGTGTCTCAGTTTGATTTTGATTTTCTGCTGTTGCCGAAAGAAGAAGGTAGTGAAGAAGGACTATGAGACTGGGCGAGGTCATCAAAGTCAAGTTGTGCCTCCACCTTATTACACTAACGGGATGGAGAATAAAGGATTGGAGCGCTCGATGGATATTATTGATGATACAATGAAAAATTTCAATGGACAAAATGGCTACATTACTTACAATGGTCATGCACCCAATGGAAATGGAAGTAAGTGATGAGATGGTCAATTAGAGTTTAAAGTGGTGTTCCATTGATAGGATAGAAAACTAAAAGTGTGATTTTCATTCGCAGATATTCCCTACATTGATCAAAACAGCTACTCCAACTCTAATAACGGTGGTTCGGTGGATTCCCAAGATTCCCTATGGAAGGTTGCCCAAGTTCCAAACACTGAGCAAATGGTTCAACACACTCAGCAACAACAGCAAAGAATAAATTATGAGCAACAATATGCTCCGAATCATGAGGAGTACGTTCCTTACGAAAGTCGTAACCACTATGTCACAGACCCTTATGGGCCTATCCCTAAGCCTAAGAGAAGACTGGATCTCATCGGTAAGTCCTACACTCAATGCTAAATTTAAGAGCCGATAAAAATGTTATATATATTAATTTCTGAATTTTATTTTAATCTCAGGTGATCACTCGCCATACCATGAGCTAAGTGGGTTACCTGACCCTTACCTCGAAAGTTCACATGGTCATGGGCACGAAGACCCATCAAATCGAACGCAGCAAGTGACAATGTCCTTTGAAGAGTCACTCGAGAGTGGTTACTCAACGCCCAACTCCCGAAATCGAAGGGTCATCCGAGAAATTATCGTGTGACGAATCCGACAATCGTGCCAATAAGTGTCATAATATATTTTATACATTATTGTTTTAATTATTGTTCAATTAGTTTAAGCCAGGAATCTTGTCCCCAATTTTATTACTCTTCTCCCACTATACATCACCACTCCGTCAGACAGAATTCTATTCTTCATCCGATTATTCGCATTTGTATTACATTTAATCTTCAGGCTCAGCAAATTTTCCGTACCATAGCCACCCCACCACAGATTACAGATTACCTCAGATTAAGAAATGAACAGATATTAATTATTTTTGTATGACGACGATCTCACATATTGCAGAGCACAATTAATATAATTACATGAGGATTGTTTTATAGCAGGGTTTAGTTTGCAGATGGGAAATGATGAAATCGTGGAATGACGACTCTCTTTTGTAATCCTAATCTCTCTATGTAGATTCCGGCAACCTCATCCCAGTTTTACGTCCCATATTAGAGAATTAGTTCAGAGAAGATTATTTATTGTTAATAATACTTTATTTATTAATGCCGTATTAGCGATAAGCCCGGATCCGCAATCCGTACCAGTCGTGGTATTTTATCCGCTTCCATGTCCTGTCTCCTGTGCATCTTCTAGATTTTTTCTACAGAGTTCATATATAATATTCCAGATATTGTAAATAAATTAAGATGTAGACTAGTTGTTTTTGTTCTGCAATGCGTCATATTGTGTAGTATGTAGCAAACTTAATGTGTATAAAATTGTACATAAACTTAGAGTAGTTAGCTAAAATTTAAAATAATTATTAGATATCTTTTAATTCTGATATTATTATAGCATTTGCCGTCACAAATGCCCTGCAATTTTGTGCAAGTGAAGCCGAATGGATGTTTGCCAGCTTCTTGCTCTTTGACATGATTCCGTACACGCCCATGCATGCCATATTTAAAAGAATTTATAAATAGTACTTATATTTAAAAAAAATTAATTATATTGCAAGCAAAGCGTCACCGCTCGCCCTGCGCTGTGACACTCATAAAGTGAAAATGCTCATTTATTGTATAAAATTAAAATAGGTTAGGCTTATTTTAAGTGTTTGTTCAACTCTAGACCAATACGCCCAACCACGCTCTAACTCACTACGTCCTTGCTGCAGGTTTGGTTTCCCTTTCCTCGGATCCTGCAGAAAAACATTGTTGAGGTTACGCACGCGTGTATTACGTAATTGTTGCAGTGACATGTGATCAGAATTTTGTTTAAATATAATTATAAGGTACGTTTTGGTGTATGTGAGATGTGTCAGGAGCGTCAGAGAATTTAATTAAAAATAAAACCGAACGAACAAAATTTGTTGCTGCTGTACAACTTTTATTGACCACAATTCTAGATCTACTGTGTAGTTAGAGATTCAGCTGGCATTGTACATTTCGACTATTTTCTATGCATGCAGCTAGACATACAAGAACAGACAACAATTTAATGTAAAGCATTAGATAAATAGAGCTTCGGGAAGATGTGTTCAGCAGTTCAAAGTTCAATGAAGATTTTGGATAAGTGTTTATTCAAACAATTACTGCCCATGGCTTGAATGTACCCTCCGTCGGTTCAGGGAACTGAAAAATATCCATCCTAATGAGGAGCTACTCAATCTTTATAAACGTTGATAAATGAGCTTACATTTTTGGTAAACCTGTCTTCGCAGGCCATTCGGATTCGTTCAGCAGTTGCAGGAGAATCAAGGCGGAATGGACCTTCTGTAAGTCCGCCTTCCTTCCTGGCGGACTTGATTGCATCCTTTATTGCAAAAAATGCAGCTGCAGCTAAAAAGAGGGGTGGTTCACCGACAGCCTGATAAAGAAGGGTTAAAAGTTTATACTCTTAGTGTACATATGTAATCTTGAATTAGTAATGCTAGATCTTGATATCTTGTGAGTCTTACCTTAGACGAGTACACCGCCTTTGGATTTGGGGCACCTCTAAGAAGTGATACGTTGAATTCAGCTGGGATATCGCCAAATCCTGGAAGCTTGTACATCCCTGGACCTTTGGTTAGGAGGTGTCCTTGAGCGGAATACATGAGTTCTTCCAATGTGAAAAGTCCATAGCCCTGCATATAAGCCCCTTCAACTTGTCCAATATCAATTGCGGGGTTCAAACTTTCTCCAACGTCCATCACTATGTCTGTACTGATAACCTGTGTGGATACATGAAACATGATATGGACCACAAGTAAATAATTGGACTTAGAGCTTGGTAAAGTAAGGTACCAGGTACCTCGTTATTCTAGGCATAAAATATTTTCAAATTTGTCTGACCTCATGGTCACCAGTTAAGCAGTCAATTTCAACAACAGAGCATCCAGCTCCGTACGAGAAATAGTTGAAAGGATTTCCCGATCTTGTTTCAAAATCAAAGCCGATTCCGGGTGTCCTACAATTAAAAAAATGATTACTGTGCTGCACTATACACCACATTACATTGTACAATCATTCTTACTTGTAGAATCCAGTAGCCGAGAGACCAACACGGTCAAAATATGCAGATTTCACCCAATCCTCCCATGTTCCCTTTGGGCTTTTAACTCGATATGGTTCAAGTCTTTCATAGATCTTTTGGCAAGCATTCTGCATAAAAATTAACAAAGTTTAGCACACATGCATTTGCAAATCATTTTAACAAAGTCTATTTACCATAACAGCCATTCCATTTAAATCGGATCCTGCGCTCGCTGCGGTAGCCGAAGTATTTGGTACCTTATCAGTACCCGTTTCCATAATGTGGATTTTATCTCCTGAGACTTTCAAAGTGCGACTCGCCACTTGAATCATTTTAGTGTGAAGACCTTGACCCATTTCTGTCCCTCCATGACTTAAAAGAATTGACCCATCGCGGTAAACATTAACTAGTGCTCCGGCCTGATTCAGAAACGTAGCTGTGAACGCGATTCCAAATTTGGTTGGGATGAGGGCCACTCCTCGTTTCTTGAAACGATTGACTTTGTTGAATTCATCTACTTCTTTCCGTTTCATTGTGTAAGAGGAAGTGGTAAAACATTCCTCCCAGCACTTCCGCAATGTGCAATATTCTAGGGTTTGACCGTAATGAGTATTTTGTCCGGCGTTGTACAAATTAAGTTCCCGAATCTGAAATGTTAGAAAATTAAATTGCAAAATTGGAAACACTAATACTACTTGCCAGTTTAACAAATTTACTTTGATTGGATCCATTTTCAAGGAATCTGCAATTGCGTCTATAATGGTTTCGCCAAACATCATGCCTTGTGGTCCGCCAAATCCACGGAAGGCGGTATTTGATGGCAAATTCGTTTTACATAGTAGACCGTTGAGTTCAACATTAGGAATTTTGTATGAGTTCTCGGCGTGAAACATCGCCCTCTCCATAACTGATCAAAAATTTGATTTATTGTATGTATGTATGTATGTATAACGTTAGACATATATCCTTTTTGGACGAATCCGACGTCGGAAAAATTTGATTTATTGACAATTTAATTAAGCCTCATTTAGCGATTTAAATTACTCACTTGACGATGAGAGATCCAAACTATTTCCAGCATTGTTATAAAGATCCATCTTGAGTGCAATAACTTTTCCGTTGCTCATAAAACCCGCCTTGTACTTGCAGTAAAATGGATGACGAGTACCAGAAATTGCCATATCCTCATCACGATCTAACATGCATCTAATTGGGCGCTTGAGTCTAACGAATAAATTAACAGTTTTTTTTATTTAAAGTTAGCGTCTAAGAGTATTTTAAAACTTACTTGTGAGCTGCAAACGCCACTGGCATTGCCACAACGGCTGCCCGAGATTCTTTTCCACCAAATCCGCCTCCCATTCTTTTTGTTCGGGAAACGATCCGATTACATGGTATTCCCAAAACATGGGCAGCTAGAAGTTGAATTTCCGTTGGATGTTGACTGGAGCAAAATATTTCCAATTCATCATCTTCCCCTTTGGGTACAGCAATAGTTGCATTGGTTTCCAAGTAGAAATGTTCCTGTCCACCTAAATGCATTTCTCCTTCCAGAATATGTTCAGCATCTTTGAATCCTTTCTCAATATCTCCGTCCTTCAAGGTCCTTGCGAAACTCCCATAATAAGAATTTTCTCTAATTGCATCCTCGATGGTGACGATCAAAGGTAAAATATCCTCATAAACTACTTTGACCAATTTGGCTGCGCGCTGGGCAGTTGCTTGATTCTTGGCGACAATTGCTCCAATAACGTGTCCAACACATGTTACTTTATCAATTGCAAAAACTGTTTCATCGTGTAGGATTGGTCCCATTTCATTTTGTCCTTCCGGAATATCCTAAAAATAAAATTCAAATCAAATTAATCAGTGGACTGCCTTATTGATTTACAGCATAATGAAAAGTCTCAAACCTTAGCAGACAAAAAAGTCTCAACGCCTTCTACTTCCAATGCTTGGGTTGCATCGATGGAAATGATCTTGGCATGGGCCTTGCTACTCATAACTAGGGCCAGATATAATTCGTCTTCATATCTTGGCATGTCATCAATGTATATTGCTTCGCCGGTGGCTTGCTTCAGACCCGATGCATGGACAATTGGTCGTCCGACTAAATCATAGTCCGGTTGACCGGCTGGTGTAATTTGGAACAATTGAGAACTTTTTGGAGTGTCTCGGTGGTACACCTTAGTTGCACTTTTGTGCTCTTCTGGAATCGGTTTTGCATAGGGAAGTTTCTGATTCAACTCGGATGAGACGATTAGATAGAATTTGAAGAAGAAGCTATATATAAGGCGGAATTCGTTTAAGTAAATAATAGTATTAGTGAGCAAAAAATTAGAAGCTTCAAATCTATTTTACCTCAGTGTCAAAGATCTTCGAAATTGAATCATTCCTCCAGGTGCTTCAGGTCCAAGAGGCAAATCTTCTATCAAAGATTTTGACGCCTCATCTACAATTAGTTCATTCCACTGCCTTCCAATAAGGGAAATTGCTGTTGAGCGCGCCAATACGGAAGTAGGGGCCATTCCACCAAAAGCAAGAGAAATGTCTTTTATGATATTTGAACCGGCTTCAAACTCAACTCTCATCCCAGCATTAACAATGGCAATGTCATCATCGCGTCGCTTGGCTTGTTTAAATCCCCAGAAGTATTCATTCTATTTATTCCAAGCAAATATTCAGAAGAAGTTACGCAATCATTTGAATTTGTATGTTAGGGATAGTACCTCCTTTGTGTAAGGAATCATAATAGACTTCATAATTTCATTCGAGTTCAAAATATTCTTGCGATATCCGGTAAAAAATGTGTCGTCCATTGTGACGATTCGATTGCTATCTGTCACGCAAATTAAGAAATTACTTAAAGCATCGACGGCATGCACTGTTATACTTGTGAAAGTAATTTACCTCTGCTAATTAATTCCAATTCACAGCGAGCAGCCATGAACAAAGGATTCAGGTCCGAAATGGGACTGCCGGTAATAATATTTCCCACCCACTGCAGCTGCATTTCGGATTTGCTTACCGGCAAACCATCTCAGCATTTCCACAATCGCAGCAAATACATGTGTCTTTTGCTTGGCTTCCTTTTTCACTACTTCTCGCAAAATATCGTCGATTTGACTCAAAGTAACTGAAGCTCCAAAACGGATTCCCTTTTCTTCAAATTTGACGTCCAGCAGTTCTGGGATCGCGGTCGGTGCAATAATGACGGGGTATAGGAAATTCTTGAATTTGACTTCCACGCCTGCATCAAATAATGAATTATATGTATTTTGCTTTTTCATTTAACTTTTACACAGTATACATGTTTAATCTGAACATTGACATACCGATTTCAGTGTTTCCTACAACCAGTTTAGCATAGGGATATTGAGCCTTTAATTCCAGAAGGGATTCCAGGGTTGTTGGTCTATGCCAGGTTACTCTTTCACCGTAGAACGCCACGTGTTTCGTGTCGTATTCATCATTAAGCTAAATTTTAAGCAAGTGTGATTATATAATTTCTGGGCCTAGCTACTGAAGCACTTCATTGTTAACTGACCTGGAGTTCAGGTGGAAATATTGGTTCCTGACTAGGATCATATGGTTTAAATTCAGAAGGGGTAAATAGTCCATCTCCGCTTATTGCATCCATTTGAGCTCCCATTTCCGTTTTCCTTGCAGCAACCGTTACCATTGCTTAAATTAACTTTGCAGCAGCCACTCCCATTGGTCTGAACAGCATTCTTATTGCAACAACCATTACTTGGTCCGGTTCCATTTTGCTTGCAACATCCTTCCGTGGTGAGTGATTTATAGCCTTCAAGGATTGGCCTATACCCGGTGCAGCGGCAGAGGTTTCCCTGGAAAGCCACTTCAACGTCCTCCATTTCTGGAACTGTTTTGTTCCTGACCAAAGTGTACATGGACATTACAATTCCTGGAGTGCAGAAACCACATTGGGAGCCATGGCTTTTAGCGATTCGTTCCTAAAATCATTTTTATAAAATTTAACTTTTCCTGTTGTAACTTTTAAGAATTTTGAATATTTACTTGAACAGGATGAAGTCCGCTTGAGACGCTGCCGATTCCCTCTACGGTTGTTACCGCTGCCCCGTGCATTGCACATACTGGAGTCAGGCAAGCATTCACAGCTATATTTCTAGAGGTAAATTAAAGTTAGATTGTAGAAGTTTTGCGTACATATTTTCCTTGGGGTAATAGTAATCTCTTACACAATTTTCTTTGATGTTCTGTCAAACCGTGAGACCATAACAGTGCAGGCCCCACAACCGCCTTCGCCGCATCCCAATTTGCTACCGCACAACTTTACTATTTGAATGCAAACAAAGTATTTGAATTTGGAATTCAATAAGGGCATGAGGGTAAGATAATTTGCTCTTAAACCTTAAGCTAACTCACATTTGCTTCTGAGGTAAGTTAGTAGGGTATATTCAGGGTCCACTTGGTCGTCGACTACCTACAAAAAATCATGCAACTTGTAAAACGTCAAAAATACTTCGCTAGTCGCTATCAGAGCACTAGACAACTCATAGACATGTTAAAAAATTCCGATTGTCATAATATTCATTCTTCAGGTTAAACTGAGCAAATTTGAAAAGTTTCCATCGCACTTCAATGTAAGTAAGTAAGTACTTTATTAGACCCCAATTGCCCAACTATTTTTAAAATCTCAGGCTCAGGTTGACACGTCATGTGGTTAGATAGATTATCATTTAGTTGAGCCATCAGTGATAAACTGAAAGGATCCACGCCCACCAATATCAGCTGGATTAAAAGTCTGAACGTTTCATTCCATACAGGGCTTGGATAAGAAAGTGACGACTAAAATTCCATTTACTAACTCATGGATTGTGCAATGACCTCGACCTCCGTCGCAAACGTGAGGCTGACGTAAAAAAATTCATTTTGTACAGCATCTAATTCCATAATTTATAACGGCGTAGATTTCTTAATCGTTGCGTCCTCGCCTCTGGAACATTCTCCGTGCAGAAGAAACCAAGATTGCATGTGACAGCTGCTACAGAGTTGGTCATGTTTTGCCAGCCTTGCTCTTTGCTGCAATCCGAGATTAATTCGAACCACATGGACAAAACCAATTCAGGACAAATATTATCAGTCTGGGACGGACTACTAATCCAGCATGCATGCCGAATACCGCCTTAATGCGGTGAACGTACATTAATCACCAAACCACAAGAAATTCGAGTTGATGAGCTACAACTAATTACTAATTACATTATTACACTTACGCATTACACTTATTATAAAACTACAACTAATTACGCGTTTGACCAGAACCTATTGCCCGCAATTACAGCAAATCATATTAACTAAAAGTAAATACCATTTAAAGCAATTCCATCAAATCCAATTGCTCAATTTTATTGTCAGTGCACTTGTCCATTAAAAAGGTGGATATGTATATTTTGACATGATTTGAGCATAATGAGTATATTTAAAACTCCACATATGCTTGACGAAAGATATCGTAAGGCAATAATAGGTATGTTGTACGGTATCAATTTAATTATTAGGAAGTAATAAACTAATTAAGTAATTGGTGCTTGATTACCTTTTTTCCATTGACAAAAAACACCAACGTGGATGACTTGGAAGGAATCATGGTTAATTGCAAGTATTTACTAAGCGCACTAAACTATAAGCTGTGCACTGCGTGAAGGTTGTGAGGAAACTGATAAGAACTTTAGCACATGGCAGTTTGTAGTGAGGGGTTTTGATTGGAGTGTATTAGCCTATTTGCTCCACACATTTCAACTGCGTTGATAAATCATGCATAACGTCCGCAGTCTTCTTGTGAAAATTAATTGGTTTGACTCGTACACGTCAAAGCCAAAGAGTGTGTTGTGTGCATATGTTTCCATTCTTTCAATCGCATCGGGGTGCGTTAAAGAGAATTAATAAAGAGTGATTAAAAGATTAAATACAACAGCAGAACAGCACTAATGATCTGCGTTTTGTTTGAGGATGGATTTCTCTATTCAATTGCATTTAATAAAACTAGTCTTCGTACAATAAAACTATTAATACACATATTCTAAATAATGAGGTGCAGCGCAGTTCAAACAACGAAACTTACATTGGAGATGTAAAGTAAAAACATTATTCAACATTGCAAATTAAATCTTGAACTCAACGTGAAGTTAGTACAAAAACACATGTTAGAATAATCTAGCTATTTAAACATCCATGGAATAATTTAAAATAGTCATGCTCATAAGTTTTTATTAAGTTTTGGGCTAAAACGGTGGTGGTGGCCCATATTTCTGGCGCGTTTGAGTTCCAGTCTTCCAGTGTTTAAGACTTCGCAATCATCTATCTACGATATCCGGAATCGTTGAAATCCAGGTCACATCGAATAATGCATAATCGTTTTAATTCTGCACGTAAACCAAATTATTATATTGATTAATTTGTTAGTGGGGTAATAAAAAGTTTAATGCTCCGTTATTGTGCACACTTACTTGAAAATTTGTTGAAGAAACGCTCACGGACGCCCATCCCAGATAAATCAAATCTGATAAATCGACAGTCAACCAAAGTCAATTCCTCCAATTCCGCAAGTCCATCACGAAATATTCCATTAGACGAAAAACAGTCAAGATCATTGATTCCAAACAGGTATAACTGTGTCAAATTTGGGAATTCCATTGAAATATTCTTGTGGTATGAAAAAGCACAGCGGACTTTCGCTTGAATCAGCAATTCCTTAATTCCAGGCTTGGAAAATGTTGGTTGTGGGACTTCGCAGTACTCGTCCATGAAACAGTCCAAAACTTTTAGGGAAATTACATTTAACCCCTCCGGAACGTTGCGTACAAGCTGTAGCCCATCTTGGCCATCGCATTTTATTACAAGATGCAATTCCGAACTACTTGGCACGTAACCATCTTGAAGAAAAATCCCCGGACTAATAATGCATACTACACTTCTGACACAAAGATCCAAATTCTGTTTATCCTCCGCCGAGATACTTGCTTGCTCCGGGAATGCCGTCTGTGGTACATGTTCAAGTTCAATTTTTAAATTTGCACTTTTTCTGGACATACTTGCTATTTGAAGTAGAGCTTCAGTTGTTAGTGGAATCAAGGGTATGCCAAAAACCATGTGGAAGCGGGGCAAACTGATTCGATCGTGTACAAACGTTTCCTTCATTTGCTCAATTGAAACTTGACCGAAATCCACTTTTAACGGCTGCGTCTTGAAATAAGTTGATGTATGGATCCTCTGTTGAATGTAGTTAACAAGTGGCTGGCAAACCATGTCTCGTGAAGCAATTGACACCGGTGGCTGGTAGTAATATCTGTCAAAATAAAATGCACTAAGCATTTAAAATGTAAACCTTACTACTCAAAAATGTAACTTTCTTACGTCGTGTCGGGGAGCTTTATATTCACAAGGTTTGGACAAAGATCCAGCATTGTAGTAAGGATTTTGTGACTCAATTGTCTTCCAATTTTGTGTATACTCTCAATCTGAAAATGTCTTAATCCACGAAGATTTTCCATATAACGAGTATGGTGTAGCCGTAATGAATTTTGGAGATATTCAAAGTCTTCCTTCATTCCATTTGCAATGGTCAGGCTTTCCAGTGATGGGCCCACATTCAGCAGAACACACAACAAATCTTTTAAGTCCAGGTAATTATAAAACGGGAAGTTTTCATGGATTCCTTTAATTTTTAAGGAAGTCAGAGATGATTTAAAACGCATAAGAAACGGAGCCGTGTAGTCACTGCAAAGGGTCGGGCAAATAATCATATTGGCCCAAGGAACACGAGAGTTAATTATTTCACCCATGCGTCGGTCACTGTCAACGTGAACAGAGATTTTTCGCAGAAATCGCGGTGTATCAACCCATGTTTTGGTGGTTCGGCAAACACATCGCAGTGTTCTCAAAGATCCCGAGTTCAGGCAGCCAATAATTTTGTCAATAATCTAAATAATATTAAACAAATCAAACAAACATATAAAAGACCCATAAGCCGTAAAATTTGATCGGTTAAAAATTACCAGAATGGGTAATTCTAGAAGCGATGTATAACTTCCATGTACTTGCTCTGGTAGTACTGCACTGTTGGCTTTGATTTCCATTATGTATGTCCCGTTTTGAAACTACTATAATTTCTAATAATTTTGAGTAAATCAATATTGAAAAATCACTGTCAAAGGTGTAAAATGCAAAAATGCAACAGACGAGAAGGACGAATTTACAAACTTACAAATGCCAAGTGGAAGTGAAGGGCTCAATAAAACTTGTTTCTTGCAGCAGGGAACAGTCACGTAACGCTATTTTTATGTAATAAAGGGTTCGTTGCATGTTCCTAACACTGAAATCCTGCCACGCAACCGGGCGACTTGACCCAGGTATGACAAAAGCTAATTTTAGCACTAAGCTACTTATACATTTTAAAAACTTGCCGAGGTAGTTAAAAAGCCGTATATGTTGCATTCATTTTTAACGAAAGTTCGTTCCTAACATTCTTGGTGATGTGAGTAGATGAGATGAGATGCGAATAAGACAGACAATAGCGCAAGAAAAATTTTAGAAGTAAAAACATGATGTTTAATGCCCTCAAAACCACTTTATCTAAAAACATTGGTGTTACCAAAGAAATAAAATTGCTCAAAACAAGATTTTTAAAACTACGATATTCCACAATCCCATTAGGTGTCATGTTGGTCAAGCGTAAACAACTAAACAAAAACTAAAAATCCGACATCATGTTGATCACTACAATCAAAAACCTAAACATGTTTCCACGTGTAGTCCTTGTAACATCTTTGCTCTTCTTAGCAATTCTGAGCGAAAACGTCGGGAGCTCCGCAATTATATGCCAACCGAATGAAGTTTTGGACTATAATCAAGAAAACTGTATTCTTCCGATCGGCGCCCCATGCGCAAATACAACGCAATGCCCACATAACTCAATATGCACTAATTCAATTTGTAAATGCGTGGAAAAATCCTCGGTCCATGATGACAACCGCTCCTGCGAATTCTTCTATTCTGATGACCCCAGCCTTGGCGGTGGTGGCGGTAATGCTGCCGCTCCAGAACAACACAGCCTTGGTAATACTAATGTTAAAATTAAAAAGAATAATAAGTATAAAGAAAAGCCCATAAAAAGCCATAAAAGACCTCATTCAAAAGATCCATCCAACACAAAAAATACAACCAGAACTAAGAGTGGAGGAATTGGATTGCCACGGCCGTGGAAGTTATGCGGACAATATCTGAGATTTGAAGCTGTGCTTTCTACGTGTGCTTTTCTTCTTATCAATGTAGTGTGATATTATAAACCAAGACCAAGAAATGTGAAGTCCGTATTTTGAGCATGCTTCTCTGGTTAATAAAAACTGGCTTGATTGTAAAACGATTCACAAACAAATTATCTCGGCTTGAATGCTCATTCCTTTAATCTACAAGCGAGCACGTTAATTAAGTTGGCATTGAGATAAGAATTCTCACCCCGGGTAAATTGATAGTCAGAAGTTACGGTGTTTGGCTGATGTGATAACATGTTATTACGGATGTTTTTGGATGAGGATTTACACTGGACGTTACCTTTGCCTCGGATTTAAAGTACTAGGACGAGGTCGGAAAGCTAAATCGGCGGCGTGCATTTATAAAAGGTAACAGGGACGAATTAATCTAACCAGCCCTTGAAGAATATTAAACAGATCCAAATCAATTCTAGAACTCATGGGAATGAGCCAGGTTGTATTATGCAAGGAAGGTCGGTTGTGCCGTATAAAAAGGAGCTATCCTCCCAGAAGTTATTGTAGTTCCGAACACTTTTCAAATCGCCGGAAATAGATTAAGAATATAGTCTGAATAAATTTACTCACAAGTCAGTTAATATAAGTTTGATACTCAAGATTAGTTCTTCACGATCAAAATGAAAACCATTTCCTTCTTCAGCGCACTGCTCATAGTGTGTTTGGTATCTGAAACGCATTCCGCTCCGCCGTTGGTCATAGCGTCACCAGGCATTCAAAGCCAGCGAATATTTTTTGGTGAGACTAAATTTTCTTTTGTCATGCCGAATTTCACTAGAGAGTAATATGACGGTAATTTATTTAGTAGTTCCCGACACTAGTAATTGAACAAATATTTACCTTATTAGGCAACAATAGCCCTTGCACAGTGGGAACCACCTGGACACTTCAACAATGTTCCACATGCAATTGCATTCTCCCAAATTACTCTCTTTGTAAGGCAATCTGGGGATGTCGGCCCACAACAGCGCCCATAATAACAAGAACGTAAAAGTTGTACACAAAAATCCAAAATTGGACAAAACAATAGTATACTTGGTTTCTAAGTTTAAATTTTATGAAGTGCTAAAAAGTATTGTCGAAGTAAATAGCTATAAATGTAATGGGCTAAAGCGATGTAACTAATGCCATTTCTATTATTTCAAAAAAGTTAATAAATCATTACAAAATTACTAATTTCATCAGGCATGCTGTATTTCACTCAAATCGGCACTAGCTAGTTTTCTAACAGTGATTCGCATAGCCTTCGCACGCCTTTACTTGGGTGCATCCAACGCAGGTGAAATCACCACAAGTTTGTACATTACACTTTCCAATATGCCTAATAAGGTTGATTATGGATGCAGATTTTTTAGATTTGTGAATGTTAAGGTGAATCTGAAAAAATGCAAATTAACTGTATTGTAGGTTACAAAACACTTGTATGTAACAAATTTGATAATGTTTCTGTAATTTCTCACTTGCAATTTATTCCGCATTATGGAGAAAAATCGAATGGGGCAATCCTGGCTGGCTTTGAAATCCACTGTCGAGGTCGCTTTGGTGCTGGGAAAGCGGGTGTGGGATCATTTCCGTTTATACGGCGCCCGATATCTTGCTGCCGTCCCAGTAAACGATTGAAGAAATGAACGATCCGACCGCATATACCGCGACTCCTCTCACCATCAGCATTCTGCTCCTGCTCTTCCGATTCGTCATCGAAATCAGCTAGGCAAACATCTTCACACTCCATATCCACGTATGGAAGCTGAGCCGTCCGCGTCCCGAACGCCAACTCCAGCGAGTCTTCCTTGGCAATAACGCCCGTCAGTCTGTCGCCTATTAGGAAATTTAGAATTAATACTGAGAGCTAACATATACATTATTTCTGGTTATCTAAACTTGTAAGGATTTTACCACTGCCGGTGTGGTCCAAATTCTCAAAACGGTCATGCTTGACACACTCTTCCAATACGGCAAGCTTCGCTTGGTCATTAATTGTATCAGCAATCTTAGGATGTCCATTGTTAATAATAAATTCTCGGACTTCAGTCATTGTGGTAATATCGAGTGAACATTCCGGAAGCTCAACTACCGGAAGCTCCAATTCCAACTGCTCAATCACTGTATCCAGTATGCCCCCTGACTCCCCTGTTACAAAACCAAGACATGATACTAAAGATCTAGCTTATAAATGATTTCTTAGTTTTTATTTGTAAAAATTGGCCTTACCTTTGCCGGATGGGCCCACATTCTCAAAAATGTCGTCATGCTTGCCAAAATCTTCCAATTCATCGACGTCCACTTCGTCGTCAATGGAATCCGCACTTTTGGGACGTCGGTAGTTAATTCCCCATTCTGGACTACTGTCTGGTAACATATCTGCAGGAGGTATCGTCTCATTTGCAAAGTAATTGTACATGTGATAAAAGCTCGTGTCAGACATTTGTCCCAGTATGGAACAGCAATCACTTGGCTCGTCGGGTACCATAGTACATTCTTTTATTCCATCGTAAAGCAATTCCTCTCCGTCATAATTTGCGGAGTAATCCTGTTCCGAGCATTCCGAGGGAGGTGCGGATTGGTCCCATCCCAGGTACGAAACGTCGCCTATAAACTCAGGTTGTTTCATTTGTTGAAATTTTAAGTTTGCATTTACGAGCTCACCCATTTCGCATTTCTGCGCAGCCATCTCAATGATTCCATCAATGATGGGCTTAATAGCTTCCTCTATTTCCTGTTTGCAAAGAAGCATGTTCGTTTCAATACTTTCTTCTAGCAATGCCTCATTAGAGCATTTTAAAGCTAATCCTTCTTCTCTTTCCAAATCTTTCAAGTCCCTACAAAACAGAATCAAGAATAGTGTTTTTATAACTAAATTATATTGAATTGATTGATTGTGACTTACGCATAGGGCGAACCGAAATATGTCTCACACTCGCCACTACTTCCTGTTGAACCCTCACTGTCAGTCTCAATTGCTGGAATTATGGTGATTTCTGTATCACTGCTGAAGCGAACGACCTTCTTGGGTGGAGGTGGTGACCATCTAGATGGTGTTTTTACAAATTGCGATTGAGATCGCAAATCATGTTGTTCTCTCACTCCTGGCAAAAATGGATGTACTTTTACAACCCTGGTACCGCAATCAACGTTTAGATCTTCTTGTCCTGAATTCTCTGGAACAGCTAGTTCAGCAACAATGTTATTGTTCAGTTCCCCTTCACTCGGGTCCATTTCATCCAGTCTTGTTCCGCTCGAAGCAGCGTTTTCTTTTATTCTGTATCATAACACATTCAACACATTTTATTGAATTCAAACATTTATAACAAAAATTATGAATTCAATTACGGCCGTGTTTCTTCACTACAGGCTGCGATTGTTGGCTCTAGCTAACCACTGATGTGCCCCAGACAAGGTGAATGATTCAAAATGTATGGCGTAAGATAAATCTGCCACCAATAGCGTAAGATAAATCGGCGACCAAATTTACTGAGTTTTCTTTTTAAAATTCCAAGTCAGAAATAATTCAAAATGATTTAAATGACGACTGTTAGCAAATTGAGTTTCAAATCATGTGATATTTAGAAATCGACTTGTCAGGAACAATGGTGAAAACCAACTGAGAACTGACAGCGCGCCGCGCTGCAATGTATTACCACCAAGCACGAAGCTGCGCCTGCGCGGCATTTGCAGCTGTTGGCAAAATTTTAGCACTGCGACGACTGCGAGTCGAACCGAGTGCCGCTTTCAATGGTTTGCTATTTGTGAATGACGAAATGCCATAGAAGTGAGGAACTCCCCGGTCTGATTTCATTTCAACAGACTGGCAAAAAGGGAGGAAGGACGTTCTTCAACTTTCAAACTACAAATTAAAATTTAACAGTTACTATCAATTGTCAATTATGGCGTCCGATAAAGCTACCGTTTGTGGGGATCTGGCTCAAACATTTGCTTTGTTGAATCCAGCCATGGGTGCTGACACGGATTCTATTACAAGTTTGGTTTCTTGCCTTCGTGTTGGAGTGTCGGTAAGTTTTGCATTTGACAATATTTCGTTTTTTTATTTATTTCTACACCACTATTACACTACTACTGGACCGACTTGAAGTCAACTATTGCATAATTACATAAGTGCGAATAAAGGATACAAATATTTTGAGTGCTGTGTAGTTTTCGAATTAAAATGCGGTGGTGTGGGCGTGAATATTAAAAACTGACTGCCTCGACCGAAGCACTTGTTTATCTATCAATATAGATCTATCAATTTTATTTTAGAACGCTTCAATCCATGGCTCACAAATGGATTTGGCCAACATTGGTGACAAAGAGCCCTACGAGGATCCAAATGAGAAGAGGGCAAGAATGAAAGAGTACAAAGTGACTTTGGCTAATCCCAGACCATGGACTCGAAATTTTGGGAAACCTAATTTCCAAGCTGAGATTTTGTACGTAAATATATTACATTTCATCATTGTGATTATTATTTGTTTTTACTTTTGTTTCATTGCACAACAAAATGTTTAGTTACCAAATTTTTCTAGTTTTACTATTTACTAATATATATTACAATTTAATTATGGTTTATTCAGGACTGTGGTTGCAAGTGTTAGCTTGGCTGTTGATTTGGATTTGAAGCGCATTGCCCAGAATGCAAGAAACGTAGAATACAATCCTAAGCGCTTTGCTTCGCTCATCATGCGTGTCCGTGAGCCAAAGTCAGCGGCGCTTATCTTCAGCTCTGGCAAAATGGTTGTGGCTGGAACTAAGACTGAAGATGAATGCAAGCGGGCGGTGCGAAAATATGCACGGGTCATTGAACGCATTGGCTATCGAGTCTCGATTGTGAATTTTGAAATTCAAAATATATCCGCAAGTGGACATTTGAAGTTTGGAGTCCGCGTTCGTGATATGGCTATGGATGAGTCAGTCAAACAGTTTGTCAGGTATCTGCAATGCAATGGTGCAATGGCTAGTATTTAGAGACATGTGCTATAGTAAACTTATTTTTGAAATTTAATTTGATTTCAGCTACGAAGCGGAAATTTTTCCTGGACTGGTGTACACTTTGGTAAAACCAAAGGTGAAGGCAATTATATTTGTCACGGGAGCCATTTTGATGACTGGTGAGTTAAGTATATTGAAAGTGGTCTATTCATTGGCGATGTTTGAAGGAGTAGCTATTCTGGGTTATGCTAATCTGCAAAAATGCATTATCTGTCCCGTGAATGAGATCTTTATCTGCCTGTACTTTTAGGAGCCAAGTCTCAAGCAGAGATTCAACAGGCATTGGAGACAATTTATCCCATTGCCCGCAAGCATCGCCGTTGAAGTGAAGATCATCTGAAAGGGTCCGCCCCACCACCGCTTCCGTAACATTTTCTACAGTATATAAGCTTGTTTTCGGTAGCCGATTATGGTCTACAATTAATTTCGTATATATAATAATCTCTTAACTTTCCGAGTATTGACTACGTGGCTCTACTTTATATGGGAGTTTTGAATCTTAGGTTTCTTTTACAAATTTACAATAGCGTCTCTGCTCCGCTTTTAATATTACGATTCTGCACATTAAATTTTAAAGATGTTGTTATTGAAAGAACATTGTTGGTTTGTTATGTGCAAAGTCTTCGCTTTCAGAATATAACTTGAAGTAAACTGTAAACATTTAGTAAATTAGGGATAGTTGTTGTGTCAAATCATTTTTAACTCCACATGTAGCATAGTGTGCACTGTCAGCGCATTTGAGCTAGTCATTGAATTAGAATTTTAGGATATTAGTAAATGTTAGAGATTAGGGCCAAGCCACAATGATCGTGTGAAGGTGGCAGGCATCCACAGGTTAAACCAGAGGCTACCAAATCATGCATATTTCTCAGTGGAAAGTTATGGCTACCTAATATTTGTGGTGTTGACATTTCAATTGAGGTTAAAACAAAGTTGAGGATTAAATTCACTGTTTGCTGCATTAAAATTCACTAGCAATCACCACTTATGTCATGAGGGTACGGCTTGACATCAATAAAGACCAGTTTTGTGTGCCACTGGTTTAACGTATTAGTTGAAATATGCGAGATGTAGAACTTCTTTTGCTCAAACGTACACGAAGCACTCTTGTTTTTAGTTCACATGTTAAGAACTTTTCAGTCACTTCTTTACCGCACCACTTTGTGATTTGCAGAACGGATTAAAACCCGTAAACAATAATTTCATACGCATAGACGTTTAAGTAGCTCAAATTTATTAGCACTAAATTTAACTATAAATTATTAGCTCAGTTTGAAATGAAGCGGAACAACCGACGTTTGTCGTTGTTATTAACATATTCTGTATTGCTTGCCGTTTGGCCAAATAATGTGGATAGCTCAAAGAAAATGGCAAAGGCCACTGCAAAATTTACATCGAATATTTATAAGGTAAGTAGATTCGTCCTAATCGTATTCAACTTATTTCTGAATGTATTTACAAAAAAATGTTTGTTATGTTGACAGGTTTTGAAGTACACGTATCATGATAATATCGCATTTTCGCCAACAATTTTAAGCGCTTCTCTGGAAATGCTGAGACAAGGAGCGAACGGTTCAACAGAAGCCGAAATACAAAAGGTTTTAGGGTTTAACAAAGTTAAACCCGCTGCTATCAACGACATGTTTTTGGAATTTGTCCAAGCACTTCCGGTAAGAATTTTGTCAAATTGCACATTTGCATTTAGCATCAATTTCTTGATTTACTAGGAAATTGACGAGGTCACATTTGAGTCAACCCGGAGACTCTACATGCCTTACACACATAAGGTTTGGACTGCTTACAAAGATCAGCTTAAAGACGAATTTCCTGACCTGGCTGAACCAGTCAAAGTAATGGATTTTGGAAGAAGTGCAGATGCTGCCAAGAAAATTAATGATTGGATGCGCAAAGAGACACATGGGAAGATTACAAAAGTAGTATCGTCTGGTAATTCATAATGTGACATTAAATTGATTAAATATTACTTTTTGAGTCTTTATGTATGTAAATGCTTTGTTTCTAGATCACTTTAATAGCAATACTAAACTGGTTCTTGTCAGTGGAGTTTACTTTACCGGGGAATGGGAGTATTCTTTCCGTTCTAGGGAATCAAAGAATGAACTTTTCTATGTAAATGACACTCATTATTCAGATGCGGTTATGATGCATCGGATTGGGCGAACAAAATACATTGACTTGCCAGAATTGGGAGCTACAGCAGTGTCTATCCCGTATGCCGTGAGTCCTGCTTATAAAATTGCAAATGAATAATGTCATTATGCATTTCCGTTTTTAATATTTTCAGGGCGATAAGTTGAGTCTTGTTATAATATTGCCCAACGAGCGATTTGGACTACCGGAAGTAGAGTATAGACTGGAGTACAGCAAGAATGAAAAAAATTACTCATTTACTGCAATTCCAAGCAGAATGAAGAAAGCAAATGTGGACTTATTCATACCAAAATTTAAAATTGAATCTTCCTTGGAACTGAATAATAGGGGATCCCATTTGCAACGCGTAAGTTGTCATTTTTAAAGTTGTAATATTGGGTGTAAATTTTAAATGAGTAATTAAATGCAAACTAGATTGGACTTTCGCAAACTGTGTCACAACGAACTTTGCCGGATTTCACCAAAATGTCACCTCAACCGGGTTTATATCTGGATCAAATAATACATAAAACGGTGATAGATGTTCATGAGGACGGCTTGCAGTCTTCTCCTAAATTAACTAAACGTAAATTTCTATTAGTGAAAACGATTTCTGTGTATTTTATTTAATGTATGTTTCCAATTTCAATAATTTTCATATTTCAGTGAAGCAAGGCGAAAAGTACATTACATTTCGGGCTGATCATCCGTTTTTAGCGTACGTGTACGACAAGGAAACTAAATCAGTCTTGCTCGTGGCTAAGAAAATAACTTAAAATACAATTTTCGTTACCCACTTCCCAACTAATGTAGTTAATGTATGAAAGTATTTTATTTATTTGGCTGTAGTAGAATACAAAGTAGTAAAGTGATGCTTATGGGCATAAGGCTACTTGCGTTTCCACTTTTTCGTTAAGTCTTTCACGGGCTGACTATAAGAAAAAAAAGTTAGACCGCAAACCGCAACGTATTTAACGCGAAGTAACAATTTTGTTGAAACGAATAAGGCTCTGAGCGCACTCATGAGAAGCCGTGCCATTGTAAAAATCTTAATTCCATTAAATAGCTCCACTCCAATTAAAAAATTTCATCTTCGTACTCAAGGACGTTGGGCTTTTAGACCCAAATTTTCCACTCGGCAACCTTGGCCGGGCAATATGATCTAGTTCTCTTCTTAATCCCAAAGCAAGTGTCTATACTGAAAAAATTTATCACACCTCTTGAATCCTGTTATGCTAATTTCGGGCGTATGCTCTTCACTATTGACGCAAGTTCATGGTCATTGCTTGTGAAAGATGAAGCTACCTAGCTAGCTAGCCCCAATAATTTGACCAAATGATAGACTTGTAGGATTCAAAAAGCCAATAAATTACTAGCGTTACGTAGTCCCACATGAATTATTTCTAGTTCCCTGGATTAGTTTGCCTACCAAGAACCATACCATTTTTTTCAAATCCGCTTCTATAAAAGAAACGTTGATCTGAAGAAATATGTGTAGTGCTTTCTATCCTTAGTAAATTGCAGCAACCGCATACCCTGTACACATCTCCAAAATGAATTCCGTAAGTTAACTTATAAGATCAATTTTAATATTCACATGACTTCATTTCCTCATTTGTTTCATTTTAACAGTTCGTCCTCTCATCTCTTATTTTGGGACTTGTTGCCCTGTCAAGCTCAACCTTCGTTGGTGTCGTTCCTTCTACACAATATTACGCAGCCAACTATGCACCGGTCTACAGCCACAGTGCCAGTTCCGTAAGTATATATTTTATCTGCACATAAGTTTTACTAGCGGGAAGTCGGAGTTCCATTTACTATAACTTTACTATAACTTATAAGGTGGCCTTCAATTCACCGGCAGTCAAATACAACTATAATGTGGCTCAAGCTCAACCCGCCCCCGTGAATTATGTTGTCCCGCAACAGGTCAAATACGTTGTTCCACAACAGGTCAAGTATGTTGTTCCCCAAATCCAACAGGTCAAGTACGTGGTTCCCCAAGTCAAACAAGTGAAATACGTTGTACCTCAGGTCAAATATGTTCAACCACAACTGAAATATGGTTATCAACCCAGCTCAGTTTACGTAAGTTGTGCTTTCTTCAAATTGCCTTAAATAAAGAATTCACGACTTTGTGTAACAACAATTATTACATTGTACTAAATTTTTATTTTGATGATTTAATTTTCAGAGCTACAGCAAAGCTTACCCACACTACTACGGCTCTGGATACTCCATCGTCCACTAAAAACTCAAATGCCATGCACGGACTACAAGAAATTAATGAATCGTTTGGATATTAGTAACGCGGATGCATTACTGTTTATAAGAAGTAATAAACCATTACTCAACAATATTTGGGATACAAGCTGTTTTATTTTATTATTGAGCTTAGTTATAACATAATTTGCAATATGCGAGCATAATAATTATAACTACCAGCAACCACCAATCATTAGAAGCTTTAACAGTGTGTAATATGCAATGGTACTACCTTCATGCAAGATGTGCATTTGTTCCACAGATAATCTAAAACAAGTTTGCATTTAGTCAATATAGTTAACGCAAATGTTATTATTCCGCGAAGTGCAACACGCACGAAGGTTAGCCACTGCATTCGGAGCTCAAGGACAAGCATCAGCAAGCAAACGCCAATGAATAAAATATAAAAAATAAATACAGAATCCAAGGATCCTTTCAAAACAAGGCTTTCCAAATGTTTGGCTTCTAGGGTAAATGAGATTTGACTCTCAAAATCACGCTTTTTCTCCTCATCAAAGAGCTTCCTCCAATACCCGGAAATGCCCGACTGTTCAATAAATAATATCTGTCTGAGAATTAACTTATCGAGATAAGCCACTCGAGTTATAGACAACCAGATCTTGTTTTTCAAAATCCCTTCGGACCCTTTGTACAGCATTTTATTTTTTTGAAGTGAGTTCAATTTAATATGAAGCAAATCGAGTTCAGAGGTTTCACCAGCAAATACCTGGTCAGTGCATTCCATAACTACTTTTTCAACTGATTGGTTGCACTGGTACGTTGGATATCTATTTCTAATTGCTTCGTACATCTGAATCATTTGTTCTGATCTCTGCCTTCTTTGTGGACTGATCGGAAAGTAGTCCTCTAGGCTAAGGTAGCGGGATAACTTATCTTTCTCCAATTCTAGCGCCATTTTAAATTTGGAGTCTAGTTTCATATCTTCACTGAATTCTTTCAAACATCTCTCAGGCTGTTTTTCTTCACAACATTGTATATATTGGTGCTCCTGCCAGGTTTCTAAACGACTTGCTACTCGAACACCAGCGGATATTACACTTTCAAAATTAAACAGCCCTTTGCGATATACTGGTGGCAAACCAAATGCCTTCTCATCATAAATTTCAGCAGATACCATTCCCTTGTAACGAGATGTAAATAATATACTAAACATGAATAAGGGAACCAGGAAAAATGCGGTAGCACCCATCCACCTTTTCAACTTTTCAGGAAATGAAAACGGGTATTCAACTAGAACCATTAGACTTAAATTTAACACAAAATTTAATCCCTCAGTGTAAAACATATACCGACGTCTGCCTATGTAGAAGACGCAACGAGTAAACCAAACAATAATTGCAAATACCAGTAGAAAGGAAAGCCATGTGATTCCGTCAAATTGTGGTGCAAATTTGTTGAAAAGTAAAAATGGCGGTGAGATCCGAACGCAGGTTAAAAAATTGAATTCTTCGGAATCCGTATTATAATAAATTTTACTTGACTCAAATCTTTTATATGAGTCAAGTGTATCCTCATTTGCACTAACTTCAAAATATGTAGTACTGCAATCTTTTTCTCGCAGCTCTCCTAGACAGCGCGACAAGTTGATTAAAGTTGAATTAGAAGTAACACCTGATAGAATTGAAAGTAGAACCCAGGCAAGGGAATTTATCTTTTTCTCCCGGATTTTGAGGTGTGACATCGGAGGTCCGCAATATGCAACATCAGCGTGATTCCAGTTCCGGTACGGTTTAAAAAGTGACCAGACCAGAGCAAGCTTGCGGCCCTGTCGGATAACATTTTCAAAGCTCCTTGCAATATTACTGGACGAAATTTGATCCAAACCAAATGATATATTTATTGGTTGCTGGTCTTCCATGTGAGAATCAGAAAACCACAATAGTTGCGCTTCACGAGATGGAATATGAATATTAATCCAAATAGGCAATGCCAGACCGAACGGTTGGCGGCCTTGTGAATAAAATGAACTACGAGCTGTTGTATCATCTACAATTCGGATTTCATTGACTTCAAGTACGAAACCCGTTTGCGTAGTTCCCTCGAAAGATGTACCAGGTTTTGCCCTTGGAACCACAAGAATGCGCAGGATATCTTCAAATATTTTTGAGGCGATTGTGAAATCCGCGCTTGTTTTTGGGTAGAGCAATACTAGAACATGATTAGTAAGTCTTTTTGTGGCAGCGTGCAGTTTCTCTTCCTCATTTTTAAAAGGAGATGTAAATTTTTGTCGAGGCTCATGCACTAGCACTATTATTGGTTGTTCTGGTTCGGTAAAGTCCACAATTTTGAATGAAATCAGAGTAGTTAAAGAAAACTGAAAGCCCTTTATTATCGGATTTAAGTCAGTTGTACTTTCTGGTTTCACTTGATTTAAGCAATGAACCAGGCACACAATGCAAAAGCAATAACATGAACGCTTCATTTTGTCGTACTTTTTGTAAATAAAATTGTAAATCCGATAAACACCTGCAACACCTCGTTTACTTCAATGACACAAGAGCTATTGCGCTGTTGCTACCCGTTTAAATGAATTTTAATACGCACAAATGGTTCTCACTCTTCAACAGGGTACTTGAATATAAGGGTAAGGACTAAGGACGAGACCTGAAGGAGAAAAAATTGGGTGGTTTGAATCCTGCTTTGCGCGGGAATGACGTCAGTCTCTACCACTGCATATTCATATC